>JAJJWX010004898.1:0-193680 GCA_023529315.1 Papaver bracteatum | reverse complement strand
AGAGAGCTTAAAGGAGATAATAGGAGACGAATGGAGACAAATAGAGACGAAAGGAGCTCCAAAAGGATATTGAGAGGTATAAGGTATCGAAGAGCTAGAGAGATCTTAAAGGAGATAATAGGAGACGAATGGAGACAAATAGAGACCAAAGTAGATGCAAAAGGATATTGAGAGGTATAAGGTATCGAAGAGCTAGAGAGAGATTAAAGGAGATAATAGGAGACAAATGGATACAAATAGAGACCAAAGGAATTGCAAAAGGATATTGAGAGGTATAAGGTATCGAAGAGATATAGAGAGCTTAAAGGATATAATAGGAGACGAATGGAGACAAATAGAGACCAAAGGAGCTCCAAAAGGATATTGAGAGCTATAAGGTATCGAAGAGCTAGAGAGATCTTAAAGGAGATAATAGGAGACGAATGGAGACAAATAGAGACCAAAGTAGATGCAAAAGGATATTGAGAGGTATAAGGTATCGAAGATCTAGAGAGAGATTAAAGGAGACAATAGGAGACGAATGGAGACAAATAGAGAACAAATGAGCTCCAAAAGGATATTGAGAGGTATAAGGTATCGAATAGATATAGAGAGCTTAAAGGAGATAATAGGAGACGAATGGAGACAAATATATACCAAAGTAGATGCAAAAGGATATTGAGAGGTATAAGGTATCGAAGAGATATAGAGAGCTTAAAGGAGAAAATAGGAGACGAATGGAGACAAATAGATACCAAAGGAGTTGCAAAAGGATATTGAGAGGTATAAGGTATCGAAGAGATATAGAGAGATTAAAGGAGATAATAGGAGACGAATTGATACAAATAGAGACCAAAGGAGCTCCAAAAGGATATTGAGTGGTATAAGGTATCGAAGAGATATAGAGAGCTTAAAGGAGATAATAGGAGACGAAAGGAGACAAATAGAGACCAAAGGAGCTAGAGAGAGATTAAAGGAGACAATAGGAGACGAATGGATACAAATAGAGACCAAAGGAGCTCCAAAAGGATATTGAGAGGTATAAGGTATCGAAGAGCTAGAGAGATCTTAAAGGATACAATAGGAGACGAATGGAGACAATAGGAGACGAAAGGAGACAAATAGAGACCAAATGAGCTCCAAAAGGATATTGAGAGGTATAAGGTATCGAAGAGATATAGAGAGCTTAAAGTAGATAATAGGAGACGCATGGAGACAATAGGAGACGAAAGGAGACAAATAGAGACGAATGGAGCTAGAGAGAGCTTAAAGGAGATAATAGGAGACGAATGGAGACAAGATCTAGAGGGAGGTATAAGGTATCGAAGAGATATAGAGAGCTTAAAGGAGAAAATAGGAGACGAATGGAGACAAATAGAGACCAAAGGAGTTGCAAAAGGATATTGAGAGGTATAAGGTATCGAAGAGATATAGAGAGCTTAAAGGAGAAAATAGGAGACGAATGGAGACAAATAGATACCAAAGGTGTTGCAAAAGGATATTGAGAGGTATAAGGTATCGAAGAGATATAGAGAGCTTAAAGGAGATAATAGGAGACGAATGGATACAAATAGATACCAAAGGAGCTCCAAAAGGATATTGAGAGGTATAAGGTATCGAAGAGATATAGAGAGCTTAAAGGAGATAATAGGAGACGAATGGATACAAATAGGAGACCAAAGGAATTGCAAAAGGATATTGAGATATATATGCAAAAGGATATTGAGAGGGATAAAATAGAGATCGAAGAGCTAGAGAGAGATTAAAGGAGACAATAGGAGACGAATGGAGACAAATAGAGACCAAAGAGCTCCAAAAGGATATTGACAAGAGCTAGAGAGATCTTAAAGGAGACAATAGGAGACGAATGGAGACAATAGGAGACGAAATAGAGACCAAATGAGCTCCAAAAGGATATTGAGAGGTATAAGGTATCGAAGAGATATAGAGAGCTTAAAGGAGATAATAGGAGACGAATGGAGACAATAGGAGACGAAAGGAGACAAATAGAGACGAAAGGAGCTGGAAAAGGATATTGAGAGGTATAAGGTATCGAAGAGATATAGAGAGCTTAAAGGAGAAAATAGGAGACGAATGGAGACAAATAGAGACCAAAGGAGTTGCAAAAGGATATTGAGAGTTATAAGGTATCGAAGAGATATAGAGAGCTTAAAGGAGACAATAGGAGACAAATAGATACCAAAGGAGTTGCAAAAGGATATTGAGAGGTATTGAGAGATATAGAAGGATATTGAGAGTTATAAGGTATCGAAGAGATATTCTGAATTGGCCTAAGCAAAGAAACCAAGATTAGTATTTCTACTTTAAGGTCGTCGTAGTTTTCATCTTGAGCCATGAGTAAGTTGTTGAAGGATTTGGCATCTCTAGGAACCAATCTTAGAGCTATCTACAATAAATACACTAATACTGTATACTATCAGTGCAACTATAAACATTAGTTGCAACGAAAAAGAAGATCATGGATGCATAAATGCAAACTAAGGTTGCTAAATAGCTAGACGGATAATATACTACTGAGGTTCAATTGTCATCCACAATGAAAGATACAATTGTACTGTTGCTGGCTAGCATTTGTAACAAAATAATGGTATACAAATAAATCATTGTCTGTGTTCCATATGGTTGGGCAGACAAACTGCAGTGGAAGCCGCTAAAACTAAACAGTTCCAATTTTGATTGACATTTATTTTTTGCTTACTTGGTATGCAGCGGTTGATATCCATTCAACTTCCATGGCTTCAGAGTGACCTCATAAGATTCTTTAACTACCTTTTTCAGATTTCCATCTGGTTCCTTGCATAATTTCTCTAATAAATATATTGTGAAATCCATGGACCTGGCAGTAGATAAGCATATAACATGTTCATCCAGTGATTCCCTTAGTAGTACTCCCTCCATTTCAGGAAAAGTGTTACTTTCACTTTTTATCAATTTGGCCTATTTTTAGGCTAAAATGAAAAAGTGAAAGTAACAATTTTCCTAAAACGGAGGTAGTATATGTTATGGTGAAAAAATTACTATACACTACGCCAAAACTACGCCAAAACGGGGTAAATTTGACAGGGCCTTTAGAAGTTTGACGGGGGACTCCTGTCAATTCATTTTGACGGGAAAGGTATATCAAAATAACACAATTTAGTCGGGCCCTTTCCGGGCTTCATTTTTGACAGGGATAAACCAAATAACACAATTAGTTTCTCTCTCATTTTTGAAATTGTCCAGAGAAAAGAAAAGAAGAAAAAAAAACCCTAATTTTAGTTTTAATCTTCTATCGTGTGGGATTTGATTTGGAGAGTCTCGATTCTCATCTCAGATCCGAACTAATTTTCTCAAAGTAAACCCTCTAATCTCCTCTCTTTTCCCCCAATTTGATTCGATTTTTTTCTTCTATTTAAATATTTCTTGTTTTCTTTTAGGCGAATCACAGATTCGATGCATGAGAATCAAGGATTTCGACGCTTGAATCTCTTAAATTTCAGAAAGAGGAATCAGTGCAGGTAAGATTTTATGTAAGTTTTTCAATTGAATAAGGTCGAGTTAGAGATTTAAGTTTTTTTTTTTTTTGGTCGGCGAAGTCAATTTGTGAGTTAAGTAATTTCAGCCTTCAATTGATTGTATCTATATTAGCTTTCATTTTGTCTTGAGGTTCCATATGTGTGTGCTCTGTTTGAAGATTATCAAAGAATGTTGGTACTTGTCACTCTTTTTAGGACTTTTCTTAAGTTCAATTAGTGGTAATTTGCTAATTAGGGTCTTGCAGAACTTGGGATTTCTTGATTTGAACATTTGTTTTGAAATTGGTTATCTTGAAGAAGAATGTGCCATCTGCATTTGTTTAGTTATCACTGGTTAGCTCATTAGAGAATATTGATTTGATGCAGTCTTTTTTGTTATCTTTGTGGTTTTTTTATGGGATTTTGGATGTGGGTTTTGTCACTAATTTTATGGTTTTTTACTCAAAGAATATTCAGTATGGGATTAGTAATGCTAATGATGTGATTATGTAGTGCTTATTTAAATGATATCCAAGTCCGTGGTTATCATTTTTACACGGATTTCTCATTAAATATGCAATGTATAGATGGTAGCATTTTCGTCTTACTTTATTTTGTTTCAGTTTGTTTCTTGACTTGTGTGAAATGAATCGTTTCATCTTGATTCACTATGATGTTCCTCTGGCCTGATTCAATTTTTTCTTGTAGTCTTTGTTAAAAAGGGACTTATATTGATTCACTCTTATTTGTTTCATCTTGATTCACTCTTATTTGTTAAAAAGGGACTTATATTCTGGCAGCACATGACAATTACATTGCCATCTCAAGAGAATAATTTTGCTTTGGATTGATATGAATCGGTGCTTAAATTAATTTTTCTTGTCCAATTAGAATAAGCCAACTTTACTCTAGATACTCAAAAAACATGGATATTCAGTAGGTATACAAGAGAATCAATTCACACTACTCTAGTTCCCCAGCTATTCCGTTATTATTGTGCAGTATGGTTCTCCGCAGCAATCATTTAGCAATGATAGAAATATCATTCACATTCACAGCATGATTCCACCTCCACGTAACTGCCTCAAACTTGTTTCATTCTTTCTTAAATGCTAATGTTGCAGGCAATGGGTTATTCATAATTGTGCAGGAGGATGGTTAGCAAATCTATAAATGTTAACAAGGACCAGGTTATGACTTACAATGCTCGTATATGGATGAGCAAGACGTAGCTGCTCAAAAAGATTGCGGTCACGAGCTTAAGGTTTCTTCTTTTTTTCGGCAATTTTTTTCTCCCATTTATGCATGTTTTATATATCCTGATAGATAAGATGTATGTATATACGCAGGGTAAATCCAAGGAGACTGAGATTGATTGATCCAATGGAGAAGAGGGGGTTATGGCGGAGTCGATGTTTTAGGGTACGTTACAATACCAATCTGGTCAGGTCAAGGGTTCAAATTCATCAAGGTATCATATCCGTATCCATCACAAATCCGATTTCTACAACTCTGCCACTCCTCTGATCATGTTTTTTTTCTTCCTATCAGTCTATTTAGGTAAATGCTTAGTAATTTTACTTGGTACGAAATATAATATTTTATCTTAAGATTCTGATGGTCCAGTTCGGCTCCAATTGTTTCTCCTACTAGATTCACCACAAAAGATCTTTCACTGAGTAAGACCTCACATTTGTATCTTAGTTGTATTGAATTTGTGAATAATGTAGCCTTTCACTGAGTAAGACCTCACATTTGTATCTTAGTTGTATTGAATTTGTGAATAATGTAGCCCGTCCTGTTTCCTATTTAAGGTTTATTTGGATTGAAGTATACTTATTTGGTTGGATTTTTACTTGCATTACACTGCAGATGTTGCTAACATATTGAATGACCTTATTATTGGGGAGGGAGGCTGAGTTATCGGTGTAACGGTGAGTATTCATACTCTTGCAGACCTTTCTTGATGCATGATAACATCAAACATTCTTTATCTATCAACTGATGAATGTCTGTCCTGTGAAGCATCTTAAATTGCAAACTGTAACTCTCAGAATGATTCAAATTTTCAACTAAAAATATTGAACAAAGTCCATTTTCTGGTATTGGTTGATTTTTTAATTTTTCTTCTTTTTTTCTAGTGGTTTCATTCACTATCTAACTGCCATGTATATAGGTTGATGTGTCTAATCGAAACAACCAAGAGCAATTTGTTTTTGCTGGACCCTCCAAATCTTCTGAAACGATTGTCAAATACGCAACTTACTTACAATTCCCAAACCATTGTCAAGTATTTAACTTACTTCCATTTTACAACTATGTGGTAATCTGTTTTAACCTTTCCAAGCAAGTAACTTGCTTCCTTTTTTAGAATGGTGCATCCTACGCAGAGGTGTTAAATTATTGAAATTTTTCTCTGTGGTTGCAAGTTTATGAAATTAAGCTCTACATATTAAGGGCATATGCTATATATTTATCAATTCACTTGTGACTTGATTTTTATCTCATTATCTTGCTGACAATCTCATTGTAATTCTGTAGCTCGAAATTTTATTATATGTTCAATCTATGTCTACACGAGCTGCTTTGAAACAAACTCAGGAACTGGGTGTCATGAAGCAGGAGAAACCTATACGAGTGGAGCGTCTCTTAGTTCCTGATCTGGAAGGGTATTCGAGGTATGATGTTGTATAATTAGTGGCATCAGGAAATAATATTGGGGACTGCTAATAGGGTTTATTTGAATGACTGAAATTGAAGGAAAACCATTTTCATTCTTTAATGTGTATGTGTGGAGTTTGAAGATGATCATGATCTTGACGTGGTAAATGCAATCAAATATTATAGGAATTGAAGTTTGGCTGGCTAGACTGGGGATTATGTTTATCACTAACTTCGTAAACAATCAATTTTGGATTCTCTGTTAGCCTTTGTTTTTTCTTTTTCTTGTTGATGTCGTCTATGATGTTGTTTGGAATCGTATGAGATTGAACTTTTACAATAAATCTCAATTTATTTTGAAGTTCAAAATGCAATTAGTTCTTCACATTACTATTTTTTTCATTTTAAGCTGTAACAGAAAAATATTTATATAATTAATATAAATTGGCTGGCAATTCAATTTTGGAATTAATGAAAAGTAATGGCTGTCAAAAATTATTGACAGATGAAGTCCGTAGTTTATTATTGATAATTATTGACAGTAGCCTCTTATCAAAAAAGGTTTTTGACACCTCAAACAATGATAGGCCATCCGACGGGCAGGATCTGTTAATAATCTCTATTATTGACGGATCTGGCCCGTCGAAAAAGGTAATTTCTGGCATAGTGATACTACTTTTAACTGTGCCGGTTAATGGAGAAGTTTTGTTTTTAATTGGCTCGTAAGGCAACAGTTTTGAGTTGCTAACTATCTCTATTTGTACATACCAGATTACTAAACCAAATGTGATCCATTTGTTGAGAAGATAGTTCATATATTGGGTAAAAGAGTGAGAATCAGATCTTCAAAAAAGTATTCCCAATAGAGGAAGTACATGCGCGCTATCTGTTTATAATATGGGCCATGAGGAAAGATATTTTTAATCGTTTTTAAGTCAAAAAAAATGAAAAAGCTTCAGTCTTGGGGTTGGTTCAGAAGATGGATATGTGTATGTAGGGAAGATGGGTCGGTATGTGAAGATCACTGAAAACAACATACATCTGATAGGTAACATACCGACCAAGTACTCCAATCAGAAAGAAATCAAGATAGAAGACGAGGCATCAAAAGATTAGATTTCTACGTTTGAGGCGATAAAAAACCAACAAAAACATCGATTCAGGTAATATAGTTTTGAACATTTTCTACATTATACATTATTAAAGCCGTCCCATGCAAGGTATAAGAAATTATATATACATATCCATTTACCAACACATTTTGGTCAAACAGATACAAGATTGGAGATGGAAGTTACTTTTGAATAAGTTAATTCATACGACGCATCAGAAATGTTAGAACCCCAAGAGCTACATCCCAACTAAATAAAGTTCGTATGGTAAATCAATTGTTTACAGTACAACGTCAATCAACCTAAGCTCAATGCAGAAATATGGTGTTGAGAAAGTAGTCGCTACAACATGCAGTAGAAGTTCACTCTTGAAAGATACAGCGGTACTTCACAAACCTATTTCTCAGCATTTTTTACTCTACTTTACGTATTATTAACACAAAAAAAAATCATGGAGTCTTATAACATTTCTTCAAAAAACTGGAGGTTCAGTTACAAAAGTTCACTACAGTCGCACCCGGACTTTGACGTTGGAGATTGGGTGGATGTCAGCATTACCGAAGAAGGGTAATTCTTCCATTCACCTTAAAAAGCTAAGGTAATGCTGATTTTTGATGAAATCAATGCAATAGAATACTCCACTTTATTAACTGATGATGAACAAAGCCTACTTACGGAGGTGGTTCAGTCAAACAAATCCGACCGGCGCTGCCGATTAAAACAACTTTTGACTTTCATAAATCAGACAGAGTAGACGCATTTTCTAATGAAGGATAGTGGTGCGGACGAATTAACAAAAAACGATACAAGGTTTACCATGTGTATTTTGAAAATACAAATGAGATCATTGGCAATATAGATTGTGGCTACCGATTTATGGAGAATAAATAAGGCAATTTAATTACATATATGCGGCTACGGGTATGAAAATTTATTACAAATATCAATTGTGGAACTCGAAGCTTTACAGCCTGAATTGAGATGTGAGAGTGTGAGCAACTGATCAGTTAGATTATATCGAGATAACTAAGAACAGAGTCCTTTTAACGTAGGAGATTTACTACAATTTTCGCTGCAGCACCATCACGGTACTACGTCCACCGAAACAACTTTAAGCCCCTAAAATTCAACCAATCTCGAAACAACCGGTGCGTATGCACCGGGTAAGGTGCTTGTATAGTTAAAACCTTGAAACAGAGTACTTTCTCAGTGGTTTCAGTACTTTGGCTATCTCCTGTTTGTGCGCTGAATGGTTGTGAGGAACAATCTAGTAACCTAATAACTCGAAGAAAAAAAAAACATCATGACCTGCCTCTCATAACTCTATTCAAGAGGGTAATTGACTCACATACAATGTAGGACCATAATAGCTCAGAAAACGGATGCTAGTATTCCAACTTCACCAGTTGTTATCACTTCTTTTTCATTTTTACAAGTACCTTGCATACCACAATAGGATCTTCTTTACCTAACTCAATAATACAAAATTAAATGTGATAACCACCTTGGTAGCTGTCACCGAGTTCTGTCTTTCCTGTTTATAACCCTTGTTGGGCCAAGTAAGATGCATACTACTTTGTCACAGTCCGTAAGATTAAAAAGTATGTGTTATGTTAAGTTTACATGTTTTTGATTAAAAAGTATGTGTTATGTTAAGCTTGGTCCATATCTATTATGCTATATATAGCATGAGAACTCAGCGATGTAGTTCGGCTTGTATCGAAGTTATCTATTAAATGTACCGTGGATCAGTGGAGAACTGTAGTTTAGTTAAAACAATTAAACTCGAAATGTGCAGATCTTTGCAAAACTCATTTCACATGCTTAGATCTACGCCTCAACATGATACTCCCTCCGTCCCACTATTAAATGAGCTAGTGTATAACTAAATAGTGGGACGGAGGTAGTATTACTTTATTGTTGCTGATATCACATGGATGTCAAGAACTCAATGGAGTCGCTATAAAATTCTCAATGAAAAATTCGAAGAGGGGAAATTGATACTGTTCTTTTACCACAACAAATAGTACTTCAATGCAATGGGTTTGAAATAGATAAGTTTCAGTTTCAATATGTGCGAATTTTTCAAACATAGTCAATGCACGGTATGTGTTCGTGCTATGCCAGAAAGTGCAGCAGAATTTGGTCCATCAGATCTGTCAGGTTCAAAGGATTATAGGTTATCCGGTTTATGCGCAGTACTTGGAGATCTTTGAAATCCTGGTGCCGCCGAGGCGCTGGTTAAATAATTTTCTTTTGTTTCTTGCTCTGCCTTAGCAGCGGGAAAGGAGTCTATCTACCTGCCTTGCTTTGGTAGATTTCCCCCAACAAATAATCTCAACAACAAATAGCCTCTACCCTTTGTTAGAATATAATCTCAACACCCTTCCTCTCTTGTTTTTATGGAAGGCACATTTGGAATTTCGTTGTCCAGTGACTCGGAGGTCCATTCGCTTTCTGGCGCCTTTGCCCTCTTTGAAGCACATACCAATACTGGTTTCCAAAATATTTTGTTAGATTATAATTCTTTACAATAGGTGTTCGCTTTTCAGGATGCTGCATCTTCATCTCAATATTTTGCTCCCCAGTCCTTTTCCAAAGTGCATGTGCTCAAAAAAAAAAATTCTTCTAAGACTTGGATTGAGAAGCAGAAACACCCATATCCTGGTATCACCCTCTAAATATTGTATCTGCACCTATGTGGTACACTCTAGTCAAGTCCAGTCAAAAGTCAACCAACTAGTTCTGGATCTTATCCTTGGTTCTGAAAGAGCGATTGACTCATTTCACTCACCTTTTCTCCTCCTCCGCACCCAAGATCCCCAATTCCTACAAACCCTAAATTTATTTTCTAAGATCTCACTTCTACACGGATCATCATCCATCCTCTGCAAATCCTCCTTGTTTCTTCTTCATATACAAAGGGTTTTATCATTCATCTATGGATTACTTCAACAGACTCCTCCCGGTGGATATCACATTAGACATTTTAGCTCGATTACCCACTGAATCAGTCCTGGAGTCAAAATTGGTATGCACCAGATGGAGAAATGTTGTTTCTAAGGCTGAGTATAGTGGAGGAGGGGACGTAGTAGTTGAGCAGTGTTGACACGTCACACTGAAGGGAGGACTGAGTGTAGTGGTGCAGGAGGGAATTTTTATATGGGCGAGGATTTGATCCTCGCCTAAAAGAGTTTTATTTATATAACACACTATAAGTGGGCCCAAAATTTGATATTTATATATTTTATTAGTTTTTTTATTATAATAAAATTATAAGCGATGATTAATCCCTCGTTTTTCTCTTTTTTTGGCGATGTCCTAAACCTCGCCTCTCTTCAAATCCCCGCTGAAGTCCCCTACTTTCGAGCAGAGAGAAAACCAACCCAAATCTTTCCGTGGTTCAGCTTCTTCCTCACGTTGCTATCATCCCCTTCTTTCTCTCCACTAAACTCAGCCTAATCATCCTTTATTCTCTAAGATGCACTTACATCATCATCTCAACAATCCTTCTTCTGCTGCTGCTGATCCCTAGGGTTATTGTAAGTTGGGTTTTCTTGCTTTGACTGTTGCTGATAGTGATAACTTTGGTCCTTCTCCTGCATCTTTTTACTATTTTGAATATAATGAGAAGAATCATGATTATGGTGAGGAGGAGAAATCAACAAAATCCATTCAAAGTATTAAAAGAATTAAGTTTACCTCTCCGTTTGGGTACACTAGTTTTGTTGGGTCATGTAACGGCTAGATCTGTGTTATTGACCGCCCTAACCCATCACGTTTTTGTATTTATAACCCTATAACCAGTGAATATGTTCTTCTTGCAGAAATTGAAACAAAACCTTGTAGTGCTTGTGGATTTGGTTATGTTTCTTCAACCAATGAATACAAAGTGTTATTTATATTTGTGATGAACACCAATATAGATGTCCACATATACACTTTAGGCAGTCGCAGAGGGTGGAGAAAACTTACTGGATTCACTGGAAACTTCAATTTTCATTTCGGTTGCAATAAAGCCGGTGTACTTGTCAAAGAAGCACTTTACTGGATGAATATTGTCAAATCAGAAAGGTTCGATTTGGTTACCTTCGATTTGGTTGAGGAGAAGTTTTGTGAACACTTTCACCACCTCCTCTGCCTCCAAAAAATCATTGGTCTTACAACAATATAGGTGTTTTGAATGGACTATTGTTTATTGTTCTTGGTGATGGCCAAGACAACGGATTTTATGACATATGGTTATCAAAGAAGAAAAAACCTAATCATGACAAGGAAGATGTTGGAATATTTTCAACCGCGCTACAAAGGGGGGTCCTGGGGGGCGTAGCCAGAAAATTGTTTCCAGAAAATTCTAAATTCAACAGTTGGAAAACGTTTGGATATGCAATTGTTTGGATAGTTGGAAAACGTTTCCAGAAAATTCTAAATTCAACAGACAGTGGCTGTTGATGAAGAGACGCATCTCTTTGTGAAGAGAAACCTGTTGGTGAAAAGACATGTCTTTTCCCAACAGATGCAAAAACTCCTATAAGTAGCATCTCCCAAACCCATTTCGAAATCATCTCTTGGAAAACCCTTTCTCTGTTTTCTCTCTTCTTCTAAAGCATCATCAGAACCTTCTTTTCATGTGTTCTTGATTGGGTCAAGGGGTGCAAACCTTGAATCCAATTTCCGGTTGTAGGGCTTTCATTGTATCCTGAAGGCAGTATTTCACATACCTGTTGCAATTGCCAACTCGTTGGAAGGGTAGAAATATTTGTCTAAAAGAAATCACCAGAGCCTTGAAAGCTTTTGAGTACAACCACAGTCTGTTTGTGTTTCATCTCCATTGCAGCCCGGTAATTTTTTCCAACAGAAGAGGGATAGGAGCATCAGTCATTGTGTTGGAGGAAAGAGTTTAGGATTGACACCATGGAATTATTAGCTATTACCAAGAGTGGTGGTGTTTTTACTTATGATAGTAACTATCTCAACATTTACAACACAAAAACTTCAACCTCGAAAAGCCTTGTGAAGTTTAAGAATTGGATTAAGCATGTAATCCCTCATGAGAACACCTTAGTTTCATTGAAAGAATCAGGGGAAGAAGATACAAAAGTAATGGAGGCAGTTGAGGAGATAAAAACCGTGACCAGCTACCGGAGGATACGGACAGTGAATACATACATCTCTAAACTGGTAATCTTTAACGAGTTTGATTTTAAATTTGGATAACAAGTATTATTTATGTTAAACTGAATTCTGACACTGTCTTAGCTAGTTATATATCGAGACTACTGTTAGTTTGTGTGTTCCCAACTTTATGGGATTGTTTATAACTTTGTTATTTTAAGCTGTACTGCTTCAGTGCTCTGATTGGGAGAATGTAATTGATCTTTGCTTTAGTGACTTATTTTCTTCATATATGGGAGTAAAATGTGACGGAGATTGTGAAACAATTAGAGGATTATATAAATTTTCATATTACCTCTTACCTTTATTAGATATAGATAGATATAGATAGATAATTTTAGGGATCCAATTTTTGGTCATTTGTATTTCCATCATTTTGACAGTACAATAACTAGTGGCAGTTTGAATAGGAAATGAAATTTTTCATCAATTATTAATAAATATTAATTAGCAAGGTACTTGCAGACAACTGCCTAGATTCAGAACAATGATTTCGCTGAAGATTATTAGCAAAGGTACCATATCTACTTCATGCCTAGTTCCACATCTGTTTACGTATTTCAATTGCCTGATTTCGATTCAGTTAGATCCCAAGTTGCATCATTAGCCACCACATGCTCAGTTACATATCTTATTCATACCTATAAATTCAATGACATATACTACTTGTCGTTATATTGTTAACCACAAGGTCCTTTAAGTGAGACTATTTTTCCATCTCCATGGGAATGACCGATTAGCAAGGGACATTGCAGGCTGCTAGTGTAATTTTATGTTGGATGAATGTGGCTAGTAATGATTAGAACTTAGAACCTTCTAGACTTTTCTAATGAATAGCTATTTATTTCAACTCTTTAACTGCTCTGGCTCGTCAATTTATATCTTATATGTATGGAATTCGTAACTGCATATGAAACGACATTTTCTTCATGCATATGGCTGACTGCTAGTTACCGAATGAGATTTCGTCAAAATTCTGTGGAAGACACGTGACCAACTGATATAATATGCCATTGCAGATGGCTTTAGTGGCTTATTTTCATGCAAAGGTCCCACCCGAAAGGTCCCAAACTTGAACTAGCTATATTTTTTCTCAATAATTCCAGTGAATTGATAATGCAGTGAATTTGGTGTGGTTTGAGTTTAGCTAGTTCGGCCTGCAGACAAGCTGATTTACAAGCAAAACCCACACTTAATTGCCGTGAGGGTTGGAAGTGGGGAGGGTGTGGGGGTGCATACAGGCAAGTAAGGTCGTAAAAGCTGGCGACGAGGTTGTGGTGGACATGACTCTGGTTCAAAAAGGCACAATGGACCAGAGAGTCAGAGGTACCAAATATTAGTGCATAGCATTAGTGGAGAGTACCAGTCTGAAGAGGTAAGCAACAAGCAACCAATAAAGCGCCGCAAATTAGGCACTCTTTAAACACATAACAAGTGAACCAACTACTAAATTTTGCACGATCTCGCAAATATAAAATCATTGTTCAAATGCAGTGGAACATCTGAGTTATAAGATTGTTAGTATCAAAGGAAATGTGACAGACTTCTGGATAGTGCACAGAGCAATAAATAAATTGCAAAAATTACAACAAAAACCATAAAATCGCAGCTGATATGAACTCCCGAGTGCTGCCAGGCCCATAATAGTATTTGCTATCGAACAGGTTTATTCCTGACAGAACTGATTCAACCTAGTTGTCAGTCATACACAAAGATAGCACTATTCCAGATTTTTTCTTTAAACCCAAACAATTACCAAGACGATCCAAAATAGTAGAGACATGTAAAATCAATCGTCGAATTGATTTTCTACAATCTTGAATAGGCAGCATGATTCCTCAAAGTAATGGAACACTTCCCCTTAGTTTTTATTTCAATTGGTATCAATACACCATCACTTAGACATACATTTAAGTACTTCAATCTGCTGGAGCTTTCAGTTACTGCCAAATCGTTGCCAATTGGTCATTCTTTCACTTCTAGCTTATCAAGAAAAAAGGGATATCACCTTATTCCCAACAATAATTAAATGGCTAACAGACCATGAAAAACTGGACTTAAAAGCCTGCAATGAAACCAATACAATCTTGGTAATTTCATTTCGGCAGAAATGAGGCATAAGAAAAAATCATTTTTTAGAAAGAAATTTTTTTTTTATTGTAATACCACTTGGGCTATTACAATCATTTTTAGATCGGACAAATACAACGAACCTTCCCCCTGAGTTGGCTCAGAACTTTCTTTCAGATCTATTGAAATACCCGATCTTCATCCAACCATCCTTAGCAGAAAATTTCACTGATGGTTCACCAAATCAAGTAAATCTTTGAGAGGAGATATCATAATGCTGGTGAATTGATAGTGGATCTTGTTCTTACACCACATTCCCACACGAATCCATCTGCCATTTAAGTTTCAGGTTTAGAACGGCGGCGTGAGGGAGAAAGTTGGAGAGGAAGAAGGGGATCAGAAGAATTGGTTTTAGGGTTTCTGTTTGGAGTTAAATAGCAAGTCAGGTCAAACCTAGTCAAGAAAATTCACGGTAATAGATGACTAGGTGTGCCCAAATAAATCGACAAGGCAAAAAAAATTCACTTCCATAGTTGATGTCAAAGGTTACTTCGAAGCATATGCAAGGCAGAAATAAAAATTCACTTCCATAGCTGAGCCGAAGAATTTCATATGTTGATGAAGAATTTCAAGGTGGGAATCAACTGCACTTGCATAGACAAGAACATTACAAGGCCACAACTCTCCCAAACTTTTGGACTTCCCGTTCAGCACTCTATGATGGTAGATAGGCCACAACTCTCCCAACCGCACAAGAGGTAATTGATTAATAAAATAACAGTAGCCCAACTGATAACAAGCACTGCTAATTTATGTACCAAAATAGTGGTATAAGATGCTTCGATTAAACAACAACTTGCTAATTTACAATCTTGGAAGAGGTTATATTATTATTCGAAGTAGTGGAAGCATGTTGGCTCCGCTGCCTTTGAATGCAGAATGGACCATTTCCTGCCAGAATGGACCATTTACTGCAAGAGTCGGATGCTTTGCTTCTGCAAGGGTTGAGTGTTTAAATTACCATTCCAAATAGTCAATCGTGAAAGTCTTGTTCTCCGTCTTGGATGTAGGGTACCTGTCACGAAACATAGCATCAGTATAAACATTTCCGGTTAACAATCTGGACAAAATCTCTGATCTTAGTTTGCAACACATTAATTAAGATTGTCAGGGCTGTCAGCTACCCAACTGTCCATTCGGAAAGTGATTGCATTATGATGGCATGATCTGGCGGTTTGAGGTATTAACATTTCTAGTCCATCATCTGAAAGTGACCATTTTGAAAATGATAGCTTAAACTATTGCAACATCCTGGGTTGCATAATGATGGCAATGCTACGGTCATGCTACAGGCGTGCGGTAAGTTCAAGATAATTGAGATGCAGCAATTTATCAGTTGCTAAATCAGCAAATTTTGTATATATCATATAATCAAAACAAAAGTAAAAATGGAAGCAAAAGAAAATTGGGGATAATGCAACTGACCTGGTATACTGATTCTTCTCAAGTGATTTACTACTTGGGCTAACCTACGAAATTAGTGAGACAAACCACTCGATCAAAACTAGTAAAACTCCAATTCTACACGACAAAGTCAACAAATACAAGTGTTCCCAATCAATACTGAGAAGTAAGTAAATTGTCAAAATCAAAGCAAAAAGTATCACAAAACAAATCATTCCTGAACTATCTATTAATGAACTATTCCTGGTAAACACATAACTAACTGATAAGTTATGTGCCTCCATCTCCTCAACCACATTTGCAGTAACCTAATAAGTAAAGAACCACTAAAAATCTAAGCATGACAACCAACATGAATTCACGTGCAGCAGCTTTAATAAGTAATCTTTAAATGAAAACAAAGGATACACATTTGAATTACCTTGGAGCTAAAGGGATCCTCTTCAAATCATTTCAGCAAGATAGGATTGACGATTTCAAATCCAAAATCACTGGTTGTATGATATGATAAAGTTTAGTTCCCGAACTAAAATACTCCCCAGTCCCCACTTTTACTCTGCAATTTGTCCTCTTCAGTAAACTACAGATATGTGTTACAATCTATTCCCTTATTTCATTTCTATTCTCAAAATAAAATCCATGATAAAGTTCCGTTTATTCCTCTACATGTTCCCTAATTACATTTATATAACAGAAAGCTCGTTGAAAGTGTAACTTTCTTCTTAATAATTGTATTTCAAGGAACAACAGCTCTATGCTGTTACGACTGTAACAGAAATGGAAGACGAAACTATTTCACATAATGTTTTTGAGAGGGAATATCATAATGCTCATTGGACACATTCCCATCTGAAACCACTCACTAATCTACACGATGCTATTTGTAGAAAAGATGAAGAATATTGGAAAATGATATATGAGAAATGAGATTCTGCTTGATCCTGGTTTGGTATTCTACACGACTCGGATCTGATAGATTTTGTGGTTTAGGGTTCATGGCGGCGTTGCTGAGGGAGAGAGATCTGTAGAGGAGGGGAAGAAATGAAGAGACTGTTTAGGTTTCAGGATTTTTATTCGGTGTTAAGGTTATATAAGCCCACTAGCCCAATACTTGAATCAGGATTCAGGATGTTTGTTTTTAGGGAACATTATCTAAATACCCCTATTATGACACCCCTTGCAAATATACTCTTATGAGCTTTACAAATACCCCTAAGATTAATACATTACCAAAATACCCTCTTTTGTATAGTGTATATACAAATCCACCAACCAATATTCAAAAAAAAAAAACTACCTCCACTGCCCACTACCACTGTCCACCATCAACCACCACCACCACTGTCCACCGCTGCCACCACCACCACTGTCCACCGCCGCCCGCCGCCGCCGCCCACCACCACCACCGATGACCACCACCACCACCGATGACCACCACCGCCAACCACCACCACCGCCGCTAACAAACACCACCACTATCCACTACCACCGCCGCCGCCAACAACCGACACCCACCGCCAACCATCACCGCCGTCAACCACCATCGCCGCCGCCATCCATCACCGCCATGTGGAGTCAACTTGCTGAAGTTGTGTCCATATCGAAGGCAACTAGCTCAAGTTGTCTTCAACAATAAAGGCAACTAGCACAAAGTTGTCTTCAAAAAGTGAAAGCAACTAGCCTAAGTTGTCTCCATATATGGAGGCAACTAGCACAAGTTGTTTCCAAAAAAATAAAAATAAATTAAACACAAATAAGTGAACCTAGTGTGAATCGAACACACATCTTCTGACATATAGTCAGTTGTGCTACCATTGCACCACAGGTTCGCCACACCATCAGTGCTCAACCAACAATTCAAACAACCACCATACAAACACCATATCCTTCATCTCTGCTACTGCAAACTCTACCTGCAAAAACTTCATGAACACAACCATCTATGCACACTTTCAACATGAGTCAATAGATGCAGTAACTTCCATGGCCCTACTCAAACACCATCAGCAACACACAAGAAGTAACAACTTCTTGTTATGCTTTCACTGCCTGGACACATATTGAGTTCATGCTCAAGTTCCTAAGCATTCATCTATCCTCTTGACTTTAAATTATGAGCATCAGTAGCACAACCATCATCAGCAAACCAACACAACCCTGTGTTACCATTGCACCACAAATTCGTCAAAACTAGATCAAAAACATAACCAAGTTGCCTCCGAAATGGAATCAACTAGCTCAAGTTTCCTCCAATCTAGAAGCAACTAGCACAAGTTGCCTCCAAAAGTGAAAGCAACTAGCTCAAGTTTCCTCCAAAAGGTGAAAGCAACTTGGTCAAGTTGCCCCCAATATGGAAGCAACTAGCACAAGTTTCCTCCAAAAAGTGAAATCAACTTGTTCAAGTTGTCCACAAATATAGAGGCAACTAGTTCAAGTTGTCTCCATATATGGAGGCAACTAGTTCAAGTTGTCTCAAATCTGGAATCAAATTGTCCCCAAAATATAGCTCAAAAAACTTGGATTCTCAAATGTAGTTGTGCTAAGAAATTAGTACCTGAATCATCCGATTTGATTCTGTTAAAGGTTCCGACATCCATCTCCATGTCAAATCAAATCCAACAGCCTTATCCTTATTGTTTCATTATAACCACTTCAATCCCCTCCTGTAAATGACCAGCTAGTTCATGGCAGTTCAACTCCCATCACCTGCAAATCCTAACATTCATCTATTTCACATCCCCTGTAGCTCCATCTCCAACAACAATTAAACTAAAAAACATTAGCTCATAACCATACTCCTCTTCTATTCCATGTCCTAACCATTGGAAGCAGCATCTCACTCTTACCTGCAATTTTATATCACATACATTCAACACAAAACCCATTTTATCTCCTTAATACCATCACCTGCAATTCAGATTACATCCCATGACAATCACCAACCAACATAATCCATCTAGGAACTAAAATCCATTGCATTCTCAGATCAAGAACTCCACCAAACTACTTTAATCGAACCCATAACAAACATCATCAGTAAGACACAAAAAACATCATCAAATTCAGCTTCAGTCTCAGCTGCACCACCCTGTAATTTCTGTCTCAGAACCCATTTCATTTTGTTGTTCAACTGCACTACCAATTCAACCAACATCAACCCATTTCATTTCCCAAATTTGCATTAATAAATTTAACCATAATTCAATTAAAATCAATTTAATCAACAATAAAACAATTTCAGGACGGAAACCATACCTTGGCAGTAAGAAAATATGGGAACATGATCAATTATAAAATTTCGCTGCTCCTGTTGGTGGTTGATGATTTCAACCGAATCACCCAATCACTCAAATCTCTCTCTCGAATCGCATACTCTTCTTATCTGACCCAATGGACTTCGTCCGAATCTGACTCTTTCACTCATTGCATCTGGATTGAGTGATGGACTTCGTCCGAATCTGACTCTTTCACTCATTGCATCTGCATTGACCCAATACTTGAATCAGGATTCGGGATGTTTTTTTTTTACTTATCTGACCCAAGGGACTTCGTCCGAATCTGACTCTTTCACTCATTGCATCTGCATTGAAACCTGTTTTGAGGAATACTGATTTTTTTTTAGACATAGTCATTCATCTAAGATACAAAACAAAGCTAGGCTAAGTTTTCCTATGTAAGTGGTGGTCCAGATTTGTCTAGAGAGAAGATAAATCAAGGGTTGTGGTTCTCCTGACCATCCCCTACAACTCCCACGCTTGGAATTAATTCCAATATTGTGAATGAAAAATGAATACTCAAGTCAAGATATGGAATTTCAAAAATTATAACGGAGACGTTCGAACTCATGACCTTATTGTGTCATAAGAGTGGCCTCTAACCAGTGTTCCACCTTGATTGGAATTGATAGAAAATATAAATCAATAGTGGTGGTTTGTTCAACTTAAATACCATAATTGCTTTATTAATTAGTGTTTCACTAATTGCACAGAATAAATAATCTATTCATTATAAAGTGTTTTATTAATTACTGTTTCACTAATTGCTCATAATAAATGACTAATCATTTTTTTAATTATAAATGTTTTCCTAATTAATTATAATATTTATTTATATTAATAGGTAATTTTGATAAATAATATCAATAAACATTTTCTGCGACAATGAATAGTAAAAGAGGTGGAGGCCAAAAGATTAGTGGTGGTTAAGGGCGGAGCCAAGCACAATTATATTTATTTTTGTTCTTTTATCGTAAAATGGGATACAAAGTCCATTTTTCACATGTATCCAACTTGCCAAGAATTTTTTCTCACTCTCTCCTCAAAATCCTGGCTCCGCCCCTGGTTTGTGGTGGAAGAAGTAGTGACGGTGAATTTTGGTGAGTAGTGATGGACAATATTAATTTTATGTTGTCGTTACAATATCTTGATAACATCATAGTGTGGAAGATGTGGTTGGTTGTTTTTAACACTTTTGATAAAGGAAGGTACCATATATTTCAGGAATGATATCATACAAGACAATATTTTCATGATCGTAGTTGGATCACCCAAATGGTACCCCTGTTATCTTTGGTACTATATCGTATAAATCATGATTTTTTAATGTTCAAATAAAATTGATTGCAATACAAAAAAGAATATATACACGAAAAATAAATAATGGAACTAATCAATTGACGAAATTTTGTTCAATCTAAACCTCATACATGGCATTTGTGATTGAAAAATTAGAATTGCGTCCAACAACCTACATGGGATGGGCGGCAGTGATGGTGGCAGTGGTGGAGTCAAAAATTGACATTGAGGAGGCCTATTTTGTTTTTTTAAAGAAACATGTAAACTTTGGTGGACTAAACCATAAATATATATGGACAGAGTACTATTTATAAAATAAACTAAAAAAATTATGTAGTTATTAAAAATTGAAGGGGTTAGAGCCAAGTTAGTCAACCCTTGGCTCTGCCATTAAGTGGTGTGGATAAAAAAAGTGGATTCATATGGTTTTATGGTGGTGGGGGGTATTGGTGGACAAAAACATATTATGCTAATTTCGTAACGCCACAAAATGTGTAACGTTATATTATAAAGTATAAAACATGGTTGATCATTCTAATATTAAAATAAACTCGATAAAACACATGTCCATTTTAAAAAATTGGTGCAATCAATTGCCATGTTATGTAATAACTAAAAGAACGACACGAATCAAGATCAGAACATATTAAATTATTTATTATCGATTTGTTTTTGTAAAGAGTGGTAAGGATTGTCCTTGGCAAAGATAAATTTACCGCTGGGGTTTGTTCAACTTAACCATATTTAAAGGTTTTATTAATTAGTGTCTTATTGATTGTTCTTAATGATTAATTAAAATTCTATTATAAATGTCCCTTTAATAATCTAACATAAATACATAATTTTATTAATAAATAATTTTACTAAAAACTATATTAATTCTAAAAGTGGTAGTGGAAGTAGGGTTAGTATATGCGGTGGCGGGTGTTTGTGAATGGTGGAGGCGGTAACATCACTATTGGTGGAAGAAATAGTGGCGGTGGATGGTTTTTATGGTGGTGGGTGTTGGTAATAGTAGTGTATAATAATAGTTTTTGCTTTTTAGTGAGTTTTATTGACCAAGTAAAAAAAAAAACCTTCACAAAACATGCAACATTGTATTGTGAAAGATGTAATTGGTTGTTTTTAGCACGATTGATAAGGACAAAAACCAAATATTTCGAGGATGATACTAGAACGTATAAGACAATATGATCATGACTGTTCGATCACCCGTATTATATAAAGGAAATTGGTCGAACATTATCGCTCTCTCAAGTACTATTACATTCGTTTTCCTGAAAGACCATCAATGTCAAGTTGTTTCGCGACAACTACCTACAAAGGCAACAACTTTCACTCAATTCCCGATATAAAACCTTATTGACCGGGAAAATGTATTTGCATTCTAAAATATTTGTTCATCAAAATCATCATAAAAAACTCTAAATCATAAATCTAAATTTCGCCTCCGATGTTTATAGAATATTTTTTATATTTTACATTCTCAAATCATGAGACCTCTTGATGATAAATCAACAATATCAAATTACGGATCAATATGTATAGGTTTCATTCATTGGGTTAGAAGGTAGAGTAGACACAAATGGATATATCACACAAAGCAGAACATGACTGAGAATACTTCAATAATTTGGTCAAGAGATAAGGTCAAAAATTTAAGATTACCTTTCTATAGGACTAATTAGATAGGCTTGCTGACTAAAATATGGATTAATAATAATTTTTACGTAAAACAATTGCAAAACATAGTTTGGCTAACTCTGCCTATGTAAAGAGTGGTCAAGATTTGTCCTTCCTCAATTGCTATGTTATGTGAGATGAAGGTGATATCTAAGATTGAGGTATGATTCAAATCTATTATATTCATACCATTTACAACTGGATGCATTGAAAAAAATTGACGTGTTGTTATTATTAGTACAGGCAAGGGATACATTGACCACACTTGCGTAAATAGATCACTTCGCAAATGATTGGTGTTGCATGTACTGTCCAGAATGCAACAAGGAATTTGAGGAAACAAGGCATCAGAAGCAGTGTCCGGAGTATTTTGGATATAGTAACTTAGACCCGATGTAATACTTATGTTTTTTTTTATAGTTTTTCCACAATCTATTTATTTAAGAAAAATGAACAATACAAATACATAACATCAACAAAAATTAAACAGATTGCGTTTGAGAATAATGGCTACTGATGGTCCGGAAACGACAAAAGAAAGGAATTGTTGTAGAAGAATTATTAGGATATACAATGGATTACTTGATATGAATGAAATAGGTATAACTATTTCGATTCTGAAATCACATAAAGTTCAAAGTAGAAGATGACATCAAGTTTAAAGTTAGTAACAAACATAATATGGCTAACTAAAATGTTAAAAACAAATAAGATATATATACTTAGAAAGCCGTGGGACTTGAAGAGGCCAATTTTGAAAACTACAATCTTAGAAAGCAACGATCCATATTACCATAATTTTTTTATAAATATTCAACGTAGAATATGTCAACTTTTGGTAAAGGATATATTGGCAACCTATTAATTTGACATAGGATCAGAGAGTACAATATGTGTTCAGGGTTCTTTATGAGGTAATGTGTCGCCAGATTTTATTCCAAGTGAAGGTAGGAACATACGGAATTGACAAAATATCCAAGACTTTTGAAGTTACCAAAGCCTTCGTTAAGACGAATTTCTGGGCACAATACTTTGTTGAAGATTTAATGGCAGAGGTTCGCATATATACAATCCCTTCTAAAAGGTAATGGGTACAATCATCTAATGGGTGTTGAAAAATTACTGGAAAATCATGTCACATTGGATAGTTTGTATCATTCGTTCGATGAAAAAAAAAAAACTATTCTCTGCCTATTTGGAGGATCAACAACATGACCATGATAGATGAGTCAGCTGGAGCGAAATGTGGAGACTTTTATGGATGATATTGATTAGTTGATTTCTCTGAGATGAGCGTTGCTGACGACATATTTCCAAAAAATACTTAAACTTCCATGTTCATGTAGAGCATTAAGCAATGAACCTAAATAAAAAAAGTGTCTGGAAGTTAAGATTATATTTCTTTCGTTTGAGCAAATCTCCGGCGGTAAAATATTAAAGGAAAAAACAAAGAAAAAAAGAGAGGAAAATCCCAACTATTTTTATGACAAACACATATTAAATCATAAGGAGTTGATAAGTATTCGGGACACAAATTATACGATCTATTTAAATTGAACCAACATCATGGCCCGTGACGTTACGGCACGGGTTAATGGCTAGTCATTAGTATAAAAAAAAGTTTGGATAAGTTTACCTTTGTTAGTGGTGGTCAGGATTTATCCTGACAAAGATAAATCAAGGGATGTCGTTCTCCAGACCACACCTTACAACTCGCATGTGTGGCGCAGATATTATAGTATTAAGTGTTATCAGTTTTTATTCACGACGAAATAACTTCTCTAAAAAACCTCAAGAGAATACGAGCAGATAAAACCCCGGTAAATTGAAAGATAAAACCCCGGTAATTATCTCCCTTTGTATTGTATTGGTTTGAATTTCAAGTCTGGTTAGAATGATTAGTTGAAAAATAAGTAATGATTTCGGGAGGAACACTCAATAGCCTCCACCTCGGGAGAAACATGGAAACCGTCTCAACTTTTACTGATCCACATAACTACACCTTTCCTCCATATTTCTCTATTCCTCTCTATCTCTCGAATCACCTCTCCGTACCCGCATAAGATAGAATCATATGTGATGATTAATGAACACTCTTATAAGGTATGTATTTATAATCCGGATTCTGGACACCAACACAGCAAAGCAAGTTTTAATCTTTCGTTCTTCATTTCTTATTCTTTCTAATTTTTCATTTGAAATTTGAAATTCACAGTTCAAGATAATGAATCTATCTTATATTACGGGTTATATATCAACAATGGACACGGGTACGACTCGATTCAATCTTTTAGGGTTTTGGATTCATAATTTATTTGCTTCAGCCGATAATCATTGTATAAATTTGGTTTTTTGAATTTCCAAAAACATGATGAATTAAGTTTGTTGACTCCGGTTTACACAGAATCTTTAATTTTTTAGATGGATAGATTTTATTTACTCACTATTGTACTACAAGTTTTTGGTTTTGGTGTTTTCATGAATTTTAGTATGAATCATCCTGGTACCTATAGCTTAGGAAAATTTGATGTAGTGGTTAGTTAAGTTCAAGGAATCACATCTCTGTCGGTGTATTTTTACTCTGCTTCTCAACCAATTGCTAATATATATTGTCGTTATATTATTACAGAGTGACTGAAATGGTGCAGGGTGCCAAACCTATAGGTATTATTCTTTTATTTCATCCATTATTATGGGTGTTGAGACTTAAAAAAAAAAGACATCGGACGAGATTACTTGTTGATAATATGGACAAATAAGCATAAAGGCTTTAGATGGTTGATGCTGCAAGATGATGTGCAAGTTAATTCTATTTGTTGTTGCAGAATCTAGCAGCCATGGAGAAGAACCCTCGATAGTTCGAAGAACTATACGGTTTTCAAGACCGGAGCTATCAACTACTCGGCCATCTCTCCGAAAAACAATCTCTATTTTATTTGTATTCCCCCAAATAGAACATGGTCATATGAGTTGATACAATCACTATCGGTAGAAACATACAAGTGTGAATCTATAATAGATCGATGATCCATAAGGATAAAGTAAGATAAATATACCATTTTTGGTACCATTTATTTTCATGATCAATGGTCGGTAGACGGAGTAACCATTCTGTAATGAGGTATGAATCCATAACTACTCTCCTTTTTATTTTTTTATCATTATGTGGAAATGAGAGGAGATCCGAAGTCAGGTTAATAAGGTTCTGGCATATTTGTAGTCGTTAATGTAAGAACAATTTTCTTCAAATTGTTTGGAGGAAGCTTTACTTAGCATATTATTGAGCCAATTACATTACATTTTTTATATAAGCAAATGGTCAGGTCAGCAGGGAAGTTATTATCATTGTAGGTGCGAGTGAATTGGAGAAAATAGTAGACATCACAAAGAATGTGCGCCTACCTTAACAATGAGGGTCGTGGAAATTATTGAAGGTGTGAACAACTTGGATAAAATGGTAAAAATCACAAACTATGCTTACGTTTAATAATCCACAATTGCCAAGGGATTAACCCATCTCTTCTCTTCTCAAAGAAGCAAGCAAAAGAAGCAGGAATCAACTAAGGGTGGTATTGGAGATAGCTAAATTTTACACGCCATGTTAATCATGCTCTTGGTATTTCGCGGAAGTTTCTTCTGTACTTATATCTTTTTTCATATTTATTTTCTTACATAATTTATGATCAATGCAGAACCTATAAGGAATCAATTTATTAGCTAAACAACTGCAGATTGCCCCCGTGAGGGGATTTTCTTACAATGCACGATTCTGGTAAGAATTAATTTCTAAATCTTGAGTTATTGTACCATTATTAATGTTTTTCCACATTAGAACTACATATGTGGGAACATATTATAAGATTTGTGTTTCTGAGTGTTGTGGGACAAAAACTTCAAATATTACTCGATTGAACACAAATCTTATCGGGTTTTCAGTTTTTTATATGGTATGGTTCATTTGTTACTGTTATGTTTTTGAAAAAAACAAATGCAGTTCATCTTAGGGCAGCAGGATATGATCCAATACTTAAAGCAAGAAAATTTTTATCACCCTTTCTCGAACATGGGGTTGCTTTTGAAACACTGAAAACATCCCGTATTTGTCCTATGGAATGACTATCACTCAATGTATGAATCGGGAATTTATATCCCATAACTTTTGGAAAATCTAGGATTTTATTTTTTGAGAGTTTGTGTAAGCAGATAATTGCATAATGCAGATAAAGTTTTTATTAATTTTGTTTTGAGTTGATGGTACAATCTAAATTTTGTTCTTCATTTTTTCAAACCAAGGCTTCCAAGTATTATCGCAGGGAGATTTTCTTTTTTTGCTTCCATTAGTATTGCTTCTGGTTCTAAGGCTACCATTTGTGGGGTGATATGTATTACAGTTGATCTGTAACCCCAATTAATCTCTGGGTTTGGTTTGGTTTTTTGAGTTAATATTATTTTCTTTAATTCAGGTCACTGGTGGTGCCCAATTATGGTTTTTGGTGGTGTTGCGGTATGTACAACTACTTGCTGATGGTAGTTGTTATGATGTAATATGGTATTATGGTATTGCAATGTGTTTGACATGTCGTGGGAAAAAACAAGTGGTTGAAGCAGTAGAGGAATGGTCCTGGTTGGAGATCAAGGATGATAGTCGCACACAAAAGTGAGAAACTGTGGGAACTGTCTTCTCCTGCAAAAATGACATCCAATATGTGGAAACTCGTCTTCTTCTTTGTCTCAGGGTCGGACAGTTCTGATGAATTACCAAGTAAGTTTGTCATGGGACGTCGAGAAAATTGGTTCTTAATTCTGATATTAATCCAACTATGGAATGTCTTTCCAAGAACAATGTAATTTTTGGTTCTTAATTCTGAGATTAATCTAACTATGGAATGGCTTTTCAAGAATAATGTAATTTTTGTTAACTCATTTTTTGATAGAGAAGATGTTGCTAAAATGGAACTTAATTACTAACTCAATATGTCATCTGCAATCTAACTTATGCATGTGCCGAGGATTTTTTCCTAAACCACTTTCTTAATAAGACCTCATTGACATCTCATTCATGCTAATCCAAAATTCTTCGGTACAACCTAATAACAGCTAATGGATTTTGTAGCTAGGTGACGGTGGGAGATGGATATCATTGGATTAACCAACAAAAGGTATGGATTACTGTGGCAATCAGATGAATTTTTTTTATTAACTTTTAGAGAGTGTATCGTATTCACCGGTCGAGTTCGACATGTGCCAATTTGAGTTAACACTTAGGCGGATTTTGGGTGGTTATGCTCATATATGATCTCATTCATGAACTTGTTTTGTTCATCAGCCTAATTCAATATTTAACTCAATTAATGTTTTGGGATAGTATTATAATAATAATAATACAATATGATTCGATCACTAAGTTAGCCTAATTCAATATTTAACTCAATTAATGTTTTGGGATAGTATTATAATAATAATAATACAGTATGATTCGATCACTGCATAGATTTTATTGAGCCTATGGTAACAAGCAAGACAAATAGTCTACATTTCTCTCACAGTTCTTATTTTTCATTATTTTAGTACATCTTTTTAAAGCATTTCCTGTAATGGATGCATAGGGTTGTTTCCTTGGAGGAAACTGTGGGAGCAAGAGAATTCTGCCGAATTCAAGTTTTGTTGCCTTAAAGGTAAATGTGGTTCCAAATTATGGTACAAGAATTTTACATACATTTTAGGCATCTCGGTAAGAGTAGTCAATGAATAGTTACGGCAACGTTGTGGTTGTCCAAGAACTACAATTTCAATTTTAGAACATCTTACATAATGGTTCAGCGGATTTGTGCTGTTAGGGTTCATGTTTATCTAAGTTTGGCTTTACATGTTTTGTGTTCTTGGTAATTCATAATCACTTACTCAATGCATGAACTGGAATTATTAGGGGAAAAATTGTTCAACTTATAGCCACACTTAGATGGAAACTTTGATTTTCATTTTTGGATTATATATTGTCTTAGATGGATTGGGTTGGAAATGTGCAATGTGGGTTCCGAATGCGTGGAAAAAATATTAAGTGCATTTTGGTGTTTATGGCCATATATACAAATTCATTCATGATCCTATTTTATTCTTAAACTGAATTAATGAATTGGTAACATGTTACGATCATGTTACAGTGTTATTCGATCAGTGTGTATACTTGGTAGTAGCTGTCCTAAGAAGTGAAGCAGATAGACTACAATATTTATGTTGCATTAGAGTAGGACGGGATTTAAGAAATTGTGCTGATGAATAATAAGTATCTAGAGAAGGGGGCTAATATGTCAGCCATTACTTCCATCTTTTTTTTTTCCATTTTCAATGTGAATTCTTTTTTTCACCTGTTGTTTTATTTAGTTGCTGACCTTATTTGCGGCTTTTGGAAATCATGTAGATTAACGTAATGGCTACCACAGTTCTTCCCACCGCTGCCCCCGTCATTCAAGCTCTGAGAATCCTAACACTGAAAGACTTTCAGCAAAAAAATGGAATCGGACCAGGGATGGCCCGAGTTCGAATTGGCAGAATGTGCCATGAAACAGACTTCATGAAAACCAATGATGTTACCATCCTTGATTTTCTCCTGCTATATGACACCGTAAGTAGCAAGCTGAATATGATTTTATGCTTCTGTTGTGCTCATTTTCTCTGATATGAGCACGTCATAGTATATTATAACACTTCGTAGTATATTCCTCCATAGGGAAATTGGTTGATGGTTAAACTGTGTATATTAGATAATATATTCCACCATAGCAAACTGAGTCTTGTGATGTAAATTTATTGGTACCCAGAAATGCTTTCAATTATGGTTTGGTATACTATTGGCTTACACTGTGTAGATTAGATAAGATTGTAGTCATCCGCCGGGGATTAGTGAGCTTTCAATCACCATGTGTATATTACACAAGATTGTAGGCATCTGTAGACTCAATAATCAGTTCCCACCATATTTTTTCCAGGGGTTTTAATAACTACTAATAATATTATTGCCTTATCATATGTTAGGGTGACCTGCTGCACGCGATTGTTCAAAAGAAATTCATCTGGTAATTTGAACCCATGATAGAAGAGGGGATGTTGTTGTGTCTTAACAATTTGACATTTTCCCCAGAAGAAAAAAATGTTCCGCCCTGCCCAGAATGACTACCGCGCCCACTTTAACTGGAATACTGATATTACACCACTTGAAGCCTCCAGTGCATCGATTCCTCTCCACCAGTTCAATTTCACTGAGCTTGAGAACCTTGCAGCTGCTAACACCAACACTTACCTTACAGGTGAGTTCAGTGAATATTACATCTGTTGAATCCCAAGTCGTGCTTAAATCAACTAATGTTTAACTATTGTTGTTAACAGATGTTGTCGGTGTGCTGACCAGCCACACAAACATGCCGCAATTTAAGCGAAATTCTGGCAATGCAAGTTTCATACGTGAGCTAACACTGGAAAACCTAAGGTAGGTTCTAGGAAAATTCAGTTAACACCGTCAATTTAATTTAGACTTTGTTGGATACGACTGTCTCACAAAGTTACATTTTCCACCTGAAAACAATGGTATGAATATTAAAGTCACATGACAAAACAGGAACTGGAAAAGTTATGCGTCGTTACTTTGTGGGAGGAAGTCAAGTAAACCTGAAAATGACGAGAAGGCATCGACACACCGAGATAGAGAGTAAAGATTCGAATAGTGAAGCCGAACAAGATGAACGAAATGAGTTTCTTTAGGAGGAGCATCCCGACCACAACAATGAAATACTTGATTACAAAATTAAGGATAACTGTATATATGAGGACACTACAATGATGGGAAAGTCGACAATGCCGAATGAGAAGACGAAGTTGATGGGGAAGATGACCGTGGAGGATGAGGAATAGAAGATTGTGGACTGATAAGGATTACTGGATTTTATGGTGAATATTTTGATATACAGATTTTGAGGCAATTTTTCCATTGGATATATAATATACTTATATCTTAGACATATTTTTTGTATACAAATTAGTACTATAGTGTCCACGTGAATCCAATTATAGTTGAAGTAAAAGAATTTGTGAGTGTAAAAATTACTTAGACATTGGTTAAGCAGACCTTTACATGGATCGAAGGAAAAATTAGTTCCTTACAATATCTCATATATATATATAATTAGTTCTTTACAGTATGTCATATATATATATATATATATACATATATTAAAGAAATGAATGGAACGATAAATATTGACGTACAAAAGAAATTATTTACTACGAAGTCCGTGCCATTACGGCACGGGTCAAGCTCTAGTTATCCCATAAAGGGTGGGTTTATAAGGGGTGTCTAAAGGTAGTGCAATTACCCATATTTCGTTAAACAATTTAAATTAGGGATATTTTGGCTTTGAGTCCCAAAAATGTGACCAGAATGGCGTTTGGGTCCTAGAAAGTTCTGAATTAGAGTTTGGGTCCCAAGACTCAAGTTGACCGTCTTGACCATCCATAAGGGAGTTAAATAATTGAAATGACTAACTTAAACTTAAATTTCCATTTATTTACTAATTATACCCTCATTTATTCGTATGCTATTATTTCTAACCTTCAACTCTTCGTAGTGGCATTTTATCTAACAGCTGACTTGCAGTTTTTGAGCTCCAAAATGTGTATTCACCTGGTTTTATGTGGCACCACTAGTACAAATATGGGCTTTGGCGATAGTTCACAAGATTGAACTGTCACAAAAGAGTAGGCTGTTAGATATATGTAACAGTTTTTTATTAAAACTCACACCAAAAGTGTGGAACAATAGTGACTGTTTTTAAACTGTTACTAAATAATTACACAATGACAGTTTCTACAGAAAAATGATATTATACATTGCTCTACGATAACAGTTCATAAACTGTTACTATTCTCACGCTATCACAACTGTTTTAAATAAGAACTATCATCAATGTCTAAACTTATAGGTAACAGTTCTTTGAATCACCACTAGTTTCATTTATAGTGACTGTTCGGGTTAAAACTGTTGTTACTCATGCAAAGCCTCTTTTAAAGCACGAAGTTGTTGGTTACTTGGTTCCTAAATTAGTTATTATATTGGTCGTGGCCTGTGTTCTGTTAGTTGGCTTCTTCTTTAAACCAGCGGCACCATCCCCTTCCCCTTTTAATACATTTTTGTTCGATGAGAACCGCTTTGTTGAAAACCGCAAACGAAGAAGCTAAAGGACTGTTTCTTCTCCATACCATCATCTCTCTTTATTTCCATTAGGGATGAAGAATCTTATCTCTTTCAACAATTCTGTTATGTGTACAAGAAGATCGCATCTCTCTCTTCTCATGGTTATTCTCTGGAATATTTATTTTTACTCCAATCTAGGGTTTCATCTCTATCTTCAATCCTTGTCTCTCGATCACTCACTATCCATATTGCTCGCGGAAAGATCTCTCTCTTGTATCCATTTTGTCCATGTGTGCGGAAATCAAGCTTGAAAGATCTTTCTCCTTTATCTCAATTAGAAACTCCGTGAGTCTCTGGAATTTTTCTCTCGGGAAAAATGACGGCCCTGAGTTAGCTGATTTTGTTTTTGATGGTGGTCCCAAAGATTAAAAATATTTAATTTCTTACAAGTTACAGGTATAATTTTTCGATTTTGTTTTCCAGTGAAATCCCTAGTTTACGATTTGGGTTTGTCTTGCAATTTCTATTTATGTTTGTTACCCTGATCTGTTTCTGTTTCTTATGAAGCCCTAGACTTGAATACCAAGATCATTGTTGAGTAGTTTTGTTTGATGTTGTAGAATTTTAAGCTTGTCATCCCTCAATGGTCAACCCTCGAGGTAGTTGGTAAGTTTTTCTTTGCTGGTTCAAATTTTTAGAGTGTTGGTGTGATTTGGCTAGTGATTCGTGAAATTGGTACTGGAGTGTGTGAAGGTAAACAAATTGAGTGGTTCCCATGTTGTCTGCCAAAGTTCTGTCAAAGCTGTCATTATTAGCTAATTTTAGAGTCTGAATTTATGGCACTTCCCTAGTTATAAATTTCTCATAACAAAACGTTTTCTGAATATTTGTACTTCAAAATTTTGATTTATATCTTGATTTTTTTGTTTGTATTCCTTATTCCCACTTGCAGGAGGTTGACAGCTAGATTTCAGGACGTGGAGAACGAGCTAAAAGTTCATGGATATTTTGGAATGATAGGTCCCAGGACTTGGAGATCGAGATAAAGGTCCACAGATATGGGGGAATATGGAAGGTTTGTCTTATCAAATTAGAATTAGAATTCTTACAAACAAAAATAACAGACCATTTGTTCGTCTGTTGCATAATATATGTGTGTGTTTGTGTATTAAGGGTTTGGTTTCCTCAGATACAGACATTGATTTTTCTTTTGTTCTTTCTGTATGGGTTTTTACAAAGCATAATACATGACCCACTTCTTGCATATGAATTGAAACAGAACCTCTTTGTGCATTTGCAGATTTGTACATGAGAAACAATTTATGGATGTGCAATGTTTTATGGTGCACCACTAGATACCTCTTTCCTTTCTAAAATGGATAGATTACTCTGATTCTATCATTATTAGATAGAAGCTGTTGATGGAGTTTGGCAGTTGACGAAGATGGTAGCATTTGGGTTGCCGTCGGAGGTTCAGTTTCAAATGAGTTAAATTGGTGGTGATCATACTGGGTAATAAGAAAAGTCAGCTTCGTTGATGGATGGAACAGAGGAATGTAGATGGTAGTTGGTGCATTCGAGTCTTCCATAGAAGCCGGGGGGGTGGAGCTGAGTTAGGGGTGTTGCACGAGTTCACTTTATTTAATATAGAGTCATTGAGATCAGGTTGGAGCTGAGCAACAGAAAAGAAACAACAAAAAGAAATGGGAGGTACTGCTCGTAGTCAATGAAGTTTAAAACTGTTGTTCGAGTTCAGTTTAGGGAGATGAAAAAAGAGTTCGGCAGTGAATGAATGGGATAGGTCGACAAGATGGTTGTAACTGCTGATGCTGTTGGAAGATGGAGACTGACTGATGAGGAGATCTTGAGTAACACCAGTGGTTGATGATGGTTCTCTGCTGCTGGTGATTAATGCCAGAGACGGAGAAGAAAACGAGCTGATGTTGGATGGTGAGGTGATGGAGAAGATCTGAGAATTGAATTAACTGAGCAGCAAAAGAGGGAGACTGATTGATGGCAGTTGAGACTCGTGATTGCAGCTGCTATTTGTTCAGAGGCCGAGAATTTATCAAGTCAGGGAGAAGAGTGAAACAAGGATAAGGAGTCTTTATGTATTAACCTAATTGCAAAATTTATTGAATTCATCTTGGTTTTCATATGATTGAAGTTTTATGAAAAATAGCCTATAGTTGGACTGTATAGTGGTATTAGAGACCTTATTGGAGAATTCCAATTATGGATCAAATTTCACTGATGTTAACTTTCATTGCCGTTAATATTTTGTGTAATCATGTTCAAGTTGCGGCATGAAGAATCCATAGAGATCGGAAATTTTGGACTTTGGGATATGCAAGTTTATGAATAATTCCACTGACCAGGATTCTGCAGATTCTCCTACAAGGTATAGTCCTTCTCAAATAATTTCATATAAATATGAATTTGTGCTACCAAGGAAATCATTCTATCTAGTGCCGTATGATATAAAAATGAAACTTTTTAGTTTCTTATTTTCTTGCTCGCTCTTACTAAATATATTCTCTATTCGAATTATTCACAATTACGTTTTCGTATTGACATTGTCGAAAAGATATGTAAGAGGGTTTCTCTGAGCCACTTCCCATTCAAGCGTTGGTCCAGGTGCTTACCCATTTATCTTTGAAGTTATTTTTCATTGGTTTTTTCTACGGAATAAACTTTTTTTTTTTTAGTATTTTCGCAAACTTTCCACAGTGATTTGGATGAGATTTGGACTATCAATGTGTTATATAATGGATATCCGACTGACTATCCTACAATTGAAGGTACAAAATTTCTTGAAATGGTCGTTGAGAGCATCAAAGCTAAAAGTTGGCATGTGAACAACTAGCTTATTAAGCTCAGGTACACATGTGTCTTGTTATCTACATAGATTGATGTCCATTAATTCTTATTTACTTTTATGAAGTAATTGACGCAGATTTCATCATGTCATAAGTAAATATGTATTAGATCTCCCCATTATGATCCCTATGTATGTCTGGATTATTAACTTGGGTTCTTTGTAGAATCATTAAGCAGCGTCAATTTGAGTATTTAGAATTTATATATTGAAATGTTCAGATAATTCTCAACCCTTTGCTTTATTTTTCATGTGTGTTAGCTGTGTGGTCTTCATGTGTGTGCTGACCTGGCTCACTCCTGCCTGTCCTCGAAGTAATTTGACTGAAGAACATCGAAAGAAACATCTCTCACTCATCAGATGGATGTACTAAAAACCAAGGTATCTATAGGTGGTAGGTAAATCAAAGATATCATAGCATATACATTGTGTTTCACAAATGGTGATAGGTGGTACCTGTCATTTTCAGCTAGAATACATAAATATTACTGCGTTCATCTACTAATGGTGTTCGGTAATCTAATATTAAGTACATTGCACTAATTGTTTTTTTACAAGGTAGTGATGGATGCTCTAGATGTACGTAATATCGGCCTCTACAACTTTTCTACTGATTCAGCTGATTTATCCATCTCCGATGTTTAATCGATAGTTGAGGATAAATTCAGTAATGTTGAACTACGTAACAGCAGAAATCTGCTGCCCAAGAAACGTTACTGCTGGTCAGGAAAATGCTAATTATGCAACAAAAATCATAAAGTATAATCATATTTTGAATAAGAGTGTTGAGTTCTCTCCTAGAACCACTATGCAAAGTATGTAGAGTCGTGAGCTTGCAATGTTTGAAGTCTATGCTAGTTACTTGTATATTGTTAGCATTTTGTAAAGCCATCCGTACAAGTGCGTCTCTATAAATATTTTTATCAAAATCAATATATTCCTCTATTTTGGCATGTATTTTTATTAGCTATGATTTCTACCGGATGGGAAATTAAGGTAGCAATTAAGGTTTTATGCCGTGACAGGTGTATGAAAAAACTGGTAGCGCTTAATACTGCTTATGTGACATATTGCTGATAAAACCCATACTGTTTCATGACAGTTTTTTCAAATAAAATGTCACCGTAAGAAGTCTGCTATTAAAAAAATTGGGTTTACGACGATAGTTATGATTAGAAAATGTTACAGCAAGTTATCAACCATGACAGGTTCACTAAGAAACTGTTACCTTAGTATTAGAAACAAGTTTTTGATGGCAGTTTTAGTCAGAAAATGTCATCTTAAGTAGTCATCAATGACGGGTTTATGTTTAAACTGTGACCTTATAATAATGATTATGCAACAGTTTCTATAAGACCTTTCGTAACAGTGGCTTTGGTGACAGTCCCAATATTTTTTGAAACTGTCACATAAGTATTTTGGTGACAGTTTTTAACTGTCACCTAAGCCCATTTTTCTACTAGTGCACCTTTTATAGCGTTCAACCCTGCAAACCTGAACTTGAACACAAATTAATGTTCTAAACATGCATAAACACCGAAGTCTCTATACCCCATTACATCAATCATTCAACAACATTTGACCACATAAATCAACGGAAAACAACACATTCTTCCCTCTAATATATCTCTGATTTTGATGATTTGAAAGGCAGTGGTTCAATGAATGATATTCTAGCTTCTCGTTCTCATACCTGGTTGATGTAGAAAATGGTTATTAATTCACCCAGTCATCCTCTTAATCTCCATTTTGCTCATTATTATTTTTTTGCAACTTTAACCAAATTAGAGATTATTATTTTTAATCTCTTCACACTGAGACTTTAGTCGATCCATCCCATTGATTCAACTTTAACCAAATGGTTCTTCTTGTTTATTAAGTGAGAGAGAAGACCGGAGCGGAGAGAAAAGGTAGTTGTTTTTAAGTTATTCACATGACTCACGTGCTAACGGGCAACTGAAGGTTTTAAGTAAATGTAAATTAAATTAAAAATAAATCAGTTGTATAACGGTCAAGACGGTGAACGTAAGTTTTGGGTCCCAAACACTAATTTGAAACTTTCTATGACCCAAATTTAACTCTGGTCACAAAGTTGGGACCCAAAATCAAAATATCCCTTTAAATTAGAGTGCCCATATCCTCAAAAACCTAAAATGAAAAATCAAAATAACGTTTGAACTTAAACATCTTGGATTCCAATTCAATTAAGCAATTAATCAAGCAATGGAAACAAGAATCGTAGTGAGCGACGTTGGAGTGCGAAATCCAAATCTCAATTGCTCTAAGATGTATTTTAGAATGTATTTGTAACAAACCCATCTTGTTTTTGATTGATTTTATTTTGCTTGATCGATAAAATATGATTTCAAAGATGGAATTAGGGTTTTCAGTATATCAGTTCGGCTGATCTTGGAATATCAATTTTGAGCCGAACCTAGTATCTGATTTAGAGAAACACTATCACTACGGGAAATACATCGATCAACTACACTAGAAAACAGTTGTCATACGATGTACGATGATGGATATCCAGGGGTTACACGGGGGTGGGGGTTTGTAGAAAGTCTTCAATTCTTTAACTGTATTTGAGGTTGATAACACAATGATATACTTGTACATTGTGCGAATATATGAATTTCCTTATAGTAAACATACAATCGAAGGTTAATTGACTCTTCCAAAGTTATTTAAATTAGTTAACTATTTTCGCTAAGTCTTGAATTTGCAAACAGTTTGGAGCGTTCACGGACCACTTAATCCAGGAATGCATCAGCTTTCCCTTTTTGTTTCTTAAATTAGCTATCCGTAGTTAAGGGAAGAATGCGAATTCACATCTTTTACCAATTTTTGAACATTATGCCATAGATTTGTCCCCCTTTGTTCCAAAATTACCAACTTACTAGATACGTATAGCTAATATCACAGATTCTAGGGGGGACAACTGTCCCCATTAGATCCTTAGTAGCTCCGTCCCTGGCTTGCATGACCCCTAGATCATCGCATAGCTCTCACACCTTACTCGTGATCACGTGCCGTTTACGTCATATGAAATGTGATGTGTGTGAGATAAGTTCGCTCTTCTTTATAAGAGTTCGCCTGTTTAGTATGTCATCATCTCGCACAGTTTACACAAGATGCGATATCTTGTCCCTACATTATTGTCAAGACAAAACATGAAACATACTCTCAAGCCAGCACTTGGTGTTTAAGTTCGAATCTCTTCTGCACCCACTTCTTTACCGATTTTTTTTTTCTTATTAAAAAAAAAACGATATGTTTCATGTTGGGATGTCCTATAGTGAACATGAGAAAATACTCGCAAGCCAAGCACTTGGTGTTGAATTTGAAAAGAATTAGGCTGTATATTTTCATTAATCAACCATTACCAAAATTTCTATGTTTGCTCCTTGATCCGAAGCAAAAACCATACGTTAACATTACAGTTTTCTAAGCACCACAACAAAATTTACAACATCTTCATAAGTTTATAAGTTTGGCATTTGGAATATGATGTGTTACTGTTTGTGGCTGAAACATCTTTTTGTGCAATATCATGTTCATCATCATAAGTTCAATACTGTTGAAGGCGGGGACATTTCCGATTTTTGTGATGGCAACAATATCTTTTTGCATGGTATCATGTTCTTCACAGCTAATAATTAGTTCTCTATTTACAACTTGGGAATGCCCACCTCTGCAGAACTAGAATGATGGTAAAATGATCTCGAACTGAATCTCCTTAGAGATGTAGCAGTTTCAACTCAAGATGGCATTTTGGTGTGGTATTTACTCTCTAAGAACACAAGAGATTAAGCTGTCTGCATTTCCGTCTTTGCTTTATTTGCAATTTGCACCAAATTATATTTGGAAATAAAAAACACATTTTTCACTTCATGGTGAAATGGAGTTGGCAAGTAACGAAGAGTGCTGTTTTATGTGATATTTAACTTGAGTACGAGTTTTCTTCCAATAATCCTTGGATAGTGGTCCTTTGTAACATAAATAAAACTTTTCTAAATTGACTTTTGTGATCATCTAAGTCTATTTTACTATAAGAGGATCTAAGTGCAATTTGCATTTCTTAGAACTGAAAAGATGGCAATTTTCTTCGTCTAAGTCTATTTTATTTACAGTCAGACTAACGGCAAAGCAACATAAACGACGGGAAGAATTCTGTTATAATTCCAAAAGTATTCTATTATAATTCAAAATCAAAAATCCTAAACGACGGGACGAAGAGAAGCCGAGCCACGCCAAATTAAAAATGCAATGTGAAGGGGCGGGTGAAACCCCCGACTTCAATTAAAAAACGGAAAATGGGTCATTTATCCAAATATTTTTAAAACATGGTTCAAATGGGCGAGTAAAAATTAGTATAGGTTAAATGGACACCAAAAAAATAGCAAGGATGAAACTGGATTCATCCTGACTTAAACTTAAATAATAGCAAGGATGAAACTGGATGCATCCTAATGTAAATTAAAAATAAGAAAAAATATTTGAAAATGGGTAGGATGAAACTGTTTACATCCTGGTTATTTTTACATCTTTTTCGATTTAAATAACATCAAAATCTAAATGTCTTTTTCCCCCAGGAATTGTTAATTTTGGTTTTTTTAACCAATTTTATGAATAAAGAATGCACGGTGGGACGAAGCGTAGCCAAATCACATCAAACAAAAAATATGATTAAAAGGAAAAAAGTAAATGATAATGGATGGTGTTTAGGTCCGCCGGTGCGTAGCACATGCACAAAATCTAGTAAAATAAATACTTGTTTATGATTAGATAAACATGTATTATTTATTCATGATTAGAAGACCCATCAGCCCGCTAAAACGCCTTATACTGTGAGTTCATCAACCTCTTGGTCCGCTTCCGCAGTCCTCATCAGCGAATGAGAGCGACATTTCACCAACATTATACAAAATCCTCTTATTAATCTGTTGTAATGCTCCAAAAAGCACAGCCGGCTTATTAGAATCCGATCTAGTGATAGCTAAACAAACATTTCTTTCCCTCATATACCAAAGATTCTGAATGTCTGAAACAACAAAATCTGCAGCCTGTTGAAAATGAAATGTTATGGTGGGTAGTGTATACTCAATTCCATATTTAGGCATGTAACAAGCGTGAAGTACGGGAAAACCTGCATGACGCATACCAAATTGCTGAAAATATACGTCCAGAGACCGTGCAACTCTATCAAAAATGTTTCTATACATTTTGGTAAGTGGAGCCCCCGAATCTATGAAGCAACCGCCAGTTCGATCGTCGTTAATCTGAAATGCGCTTCTTGGAATTTCCACTCTAGCACCACCCACGCTGATACCCTCAAGATTCAAGTAATAAAACGATGTGTTGGTTGGTACTATGGGAGTTCTCCTAACTTGGCCTCTAATCCTCGCATCTGCACCAAAACTTAAATATGTGTTTCCTATCATACGCCCTCTATTTTTCTCAAAGCAGTAGGAAAATTTACGATCTCCACGAGGACCTAATTGGGTTACAAAAGAGAATTCACCTCTTCCTAAACCAAGAATTCCTGCGATACCATTGTTACTGCCGTTACCAAAGTTAAAATTTGTTTGGCGTAAACCACAGCCCATTATTAGTTGAAATCTTTCAATGCCCATACTAGTTGTTTAGGGTAAAGTGAATTCTTCTTGGGCAAAAACACCATATGTAACTTGAGAACTCCCATAAGTTAATGTGTAATGACATTGGCCCTGTTCATTGCAACTTTGGCAGCCAGGACTAGGATCCCTACAAGGAATAGGATGATATGATTGTGAATACCGCCAAGGATAAAGAGGCGAATCTTGATGGAAATGTGGTGTTGCACCTTGGCATTGAAGCCAAGTAATACGACTACCTGAATCAATCAATAAATAGTATTTCATGATTCCTGGCTGACCAGGAAATGTACCTATACCCACTGATGCAGCGTAGTAATATGTATCTTCGTAAACCACCGACGCATAAACATCAGGATTTATTTGTGAAGCAATGAATCGTGCTCGAGATCTGGATTGGTCGATGAGGGTTTGAAATCTTTCGTCTGGTGTCATCAAATCATCAAGAGGGTTGTAAAAGGGTGATTCTTCAGAGTCTCTGTGAATCATCCGCAGAGTAAACCCTTTGGGATTCATTGCGATGGTTGAGTTTAGATGTAGAATAATCGTTAGAAGAATAATGATTACACATGGTTTTGTTCTACCCATTTGTGATATGCAAAGGATTTTGATGAACAAAATATCTGGTATTTCTGAATTTTAGTTTAGACGGATGGATTGAAATATCACTCTTGCCTGTAAAGATACATTTTATACTAAAAATGGTTAAAAATCACATCTGGTTCGTAACGTTCTTTATTACATACATATACAGAATCTTTAATAATTAATTATTTTATTACATATATATACAAAATCTTTAATGTCCAATTACAGAATTTTTAGTTGGTAGCCGAGCAACAAGCTGGGCACCAACTCCTTTTTGAATAGCAACACCCAATTTGTGAAAAATAAAACTACCTAGACCGCTACCAGCATCATGACTAACTAAACAATTCTTCAGACGCTTGAAAAAACAAATAGTATCTTCACTAAGTTCCCCTAAGGTAGTAAAAGCTAACACACCCAAACCATATCCATGCGAAGTACATTCATCCAAATATTTGGAACGTTTGCGCACGATTGCTCTAGAGATGGCTTGGCCTGGGACGAAACAAATAGTATCTTCACTAAGTTCCCCTAAGGTAGTAAAATCTTTAATAATTAATTATTTAATTAATATGGGATCTTCTAGATAAAAAAAAATTAACGTGATATCTTTTGTTTAATAAAATTAATATCGGTGTCTTAATTGATTACGGAATATATAGCCGGAAAATGGGTCATTTGTCAAAAAAAAAAATTAAAACATGGTTCAAATTGACGAGTAAAAATTATTATGGGCGAAATGGACAAAAAAAAAATTAGCAAGGATGAAATTGGATTCATCCTGGATTAAACTTAAAAAATGGCAAGGATGAAATTGGATGCATTATGATGTAAATTAAAAATAAGAAAAAATATTTGAAAATGGGTAGGATGAAACTGGTTACATCGAGACTATTTTTATATATTTTTTCTATTTATCCAGTATCAAAATCTAGATGTCCTTTTCACCCAGGAATTATTGATTTTGGTCTTTTTAACCATTTTTGTGATATATAGCAGGGTTAGTTGAACCAAATCGGGGAAGGCACGGTATCATTCGCCGGGTACATTGCACCGTAAAAAAAAAAAGCCAATAAAAAAAGTTTTCACTAATTGATCATAATCCAAATCAATGAATTTTAATTATCTTATCTTATCTTACACGAATTACTATTTAATGGTAGGTTTATATGCTTTTATACTTAAAGCTAGGTACTACCCGGATACATATATTATGCACATAAATACAAAACCAAATGAAACTGACAATTGGGTATGGAAAGATATGTTATCGGGTATTGAACAAATAAAAAAGAGTTTCTTTTGGAGAATAAGTAATGAAGAATGCATCCATGCTCGGGTATTGAAAACAGGTATTGGGAGAAAGTATGGAACTTGAAACTAACTCCAACAATCAAAAAAATTATTTGGAAAGCAGCTCGTGTCATTCTCCCAAACAGTGTGAGAGTAGTTGTTGATATTCCAAATATAAATACTACTTGGAAGTTGTGTAACATGGGAGAAGAATCTCTTACACATTTGTTTATGCAATGCAATTTTACTAAACAGGTTTGGATGCACTTGAACTTCAATATGAATTATGTGATAAATGGTAAAACAAATTTCCATGAATGGTTAATAAATTGGTTGGGAAGAATTTTGCAGTGTTATCGCATGGCATGTGTGGAAAGCACGATGTAACCTAACCTTTAAAAAAGAATCACAAAACAGTGCAATAACATCAAACAGTATAGTAAGATACGTTAACAGTATTACAAATGTATACAAGTCCGATTACAGTGTTACTCAATCTCTTTAATATAATCCTATGTCTGATAATAACCTGCAGATAACTAGAATTTAGATACAAAATGATATGGAAAATGGGTCATTTGTCCAAATAAATTTAAAACACGGGTCAAATGGACGAGTAAAAAATTTTATGGGTGAAATGGACAAAAACAAAATAGCAAGGATGAAACTGATTTCATCCTGGCTTAAACTTAAAAAATAGCAAGGATGAAACTGGAAGCATCCCGTGTAAAATAAAAATAAGAAAAAATATTTGAAAATGGGCAGGATGAAACTGGTTACATCCTGCCTATTTTTAAATTTTTGTCCATTTAAACAGTATCTAAATCTAACTGTCCATTTCACGCACGAAATTTTGAATTTGGTCTTTTTAACCAATTTTGTGAAAATGATATTCCTTTCTTAAGTTATAAGATTAACATTGCCTTGTCAATGTCGGATCCTATAACAAATTCAGGTATCGGATTAACTTTAGTGAATTGTGCAGGTTACACAATTGAATCCAGGGGAACACATGGGAATTTCTCAACTGGAGAGGAACTTAAGATGATGGTGGCTGAAGCAGCTTTTCGGTGGGCAACCGAATGCAGTGGACATATATTTAGTTTTCAAGGTGATTCGGAACCAACTCTCTTGCTGATCAAAGTAATGTATTCAAAAGCAAAGGTCAGGATACTAAACACGGAAGATAATGAGACCGTCAGTTAAATAATCAACCAATCGGAAGGATATGTGAAATATACACTCGTTAGAGGAGTGTGAACATATTTGGACTCTGATAGATGCAGACATTCTTATAATTCATAAACAAGAATCTTTCCCACCACGGGCGCATTGTTCAAATAATGAAACTTTCAAAATAATTATTGGCAGCAGTGGCAGAACTATATTTGGACTCTGATAGATGCAGACATTCTTATAATTCATAAACAAGAATCTTTCCCACCACGGGCGCATGGTTCAAATAATGAAACTTTCAAAATAATTATTGGCAGCAGTGGCAGAACTAGCTAGACATTGGTTATGGGTGAGTTGGAGCTAGCCTTTCCTTATCCCTGGCTTAAGCGTAAGAATCACACGTCAAAATTGAAAAGAAAAAAATGGTTTTTTGCCTTTCCCCCTAGTGTAGTTACGCCCCTGATTGGCAGAGAGAAGGCTTAATAAATAAAAAAAATACTTGTTTATGATTAAATGAACATGTATTATTTAAATTCACATGATTAGAAGAACCCATCAGCCCGCTAGAACGCCTTAAACTGTGAGTTCATCAACCTCTTGGTCCTCTTCCGCATTCCTCATCAGCGAATGAGAGCTGCATATCACCAATATTATACAAAATCCTCTTATCAATCTGTTGTAATGCTCCAAAAACCACAGACGGCATATTAGAATCCGATCTAGTGATAGCTAAACAAACTTTTCTTTCCCTCATATACCAAAGATTCTGAGTGTCTGAAACAACAAAATCTGCAGCCTGTCGAAAATGAAATGTTATGGTGGGTATTGTATACTCAATTCCATTTCTAGGTTCGTAACAAGCGTGAATTACGGGAAAACCGGCACGACGCATACCAAATTGCCGAAAATATGAGTCTACAGAGTGTGCAACTCTATCAAAAATGTTTCTATACATGGTGGTGAGTGGAGCCCCCGAATCTATGATGCAACCACCAGTTCGATCGTCGTTAATCTGAAATGCGCTTCTTGGAATTTGCACTCTAGCACCACCCACGCTGATACCCTCAAGATACAAGTAATAATACGGTGTCACAAACCTGGTTCGTACTATGGGAGTTCTGCTAACTTGGCCTTCAATCCTCGCATCTGCACCAAAACTTAAATATGTGTTTCCTATCGCACGCCCTCTATATTCCTCAAAGCAGTAGGAAAACTTACTTTCTCCACGAGGACCTAATTGGGTTACAAAAGAGAATTCACCTCTTCCTAAACCAAGAATTCCTGCGATAACATTTCCACGGCCCTTACCAAAGGTGAAATTTGTTTGGCGTAAACTACAGCCCATTATTAGTTGAAAACTTTCAATGTCCCTAGTTCTTGAGGGTAAAGTGAATTTTTCTTGGGCATAAACACCGTATGTAACTGCAGAACTCGCATAAGTTAATGTGTAATCACATTGGCCATGTTCATTGCAACTTTGGCAGCCAGGACTAGGATCCCGACAAGGAATAGGATGATATGATTGTGAATACTGCCAAGGATAAAGAGGCGAATCTTGATAAAAACGTGGTGTTGCACCGTCGCATTGAAGCCAAGTAATATCACTACCTGAATCTATCAATAAATAGTATTTCATGATTCCTGGCTGGCCAGGAAATGTACCTATACCCACAGATGCAGCGTAGTAATATGTATCTTCGAAAACCACCGGCGCATAAACATCAGGATTTATTTGTGAAGCAATGTATCGTGCTCGAGATCTGGATTGGTCAATGAGGGTTTGAAATCTTTCGTCTGGTGTCATCAAATCATCAAGATGGTTGTAAAAGGGTGATTCTTCAGAATCTCTGTGAATCATCCGCAGAGTAAACCCTTTGGGATTCATTGCGATGGTTGAGTTTACCAGCATAAACATAATAATCGTTAGAAGAAAAATGAAAAGACATGGTTTTGCTCTACCCATTTGTGATCTGGAAGGATTTTGATGAACAGAATATGTTATATTTCTGAATTTTGGTTTAGAGGGATGGGGATTGTGATATAACTCTTGCCTGTAAAGATACATTTTATACTAAAAATGGTTAAAAATCATATCTGGTTGGTAACGTTCTTTATTACAAACATATACAAAATCTTTAATAATTCATTATTTTATTACATATGTTTACAAAATCTTTAATAATTAATTATTTAATTAATATGGGATCTTCTAGATAAAAACAAATTAAGTGATATCTTTGTTTAATAAAATTAATATCGATCTCTTAATTGATTACGGAATATATAGCTGGGTTTGTTGAACCAAATCGGAGAAGTCACGGTATCCAGTGTTCCGAAACCCGTCCTGGACCGGCCGGTCGGCCCAATAAACCTGTTGACCCGGTTACCTTTTCGGGCTACATCAACAACGATCCAGTAAAATCAATAAAAAACGGCTTATTTTGTGAGACTCGGATGACCCGGACGTTTTGACCCGTAATTCAGCGTATCTTGTACGAGTCAAATGGGTCGATTCTCCTCAGCCTTAAAAGAAACCTATGAGCAACTGACGTTTCTGAAACTGCTTCACTCCATGAACATAAGTTACATAACCAAAAAACTATCATTCAGGGAGATAAAAGAAAAACACAATCTATACGAATTTAAGTTTAAAATTCCAACAAAATTAGCATAATCTGTTTTTTCTCCTGCAAATTTTTGTTATGGTTTACATCGAAAAAATCTTGAAAAAAAAATAAATTTTTTTTTTAGTCCTTCTCAATTTCTCATGTTCAATTATAAATTTCTCTTGATCTAGTATTACTTTTTTTTGTACTTTCAAGGAATTGCCTATAAGATAAACAATATAATTAGATCCAATCAAATTACAGTTCATCAAATTACAGATCCAACGAGCTAAAAAAAAATCGGAGACAGAGAAATCATCGTACTCTTTGAGATTGGGCATCGGAGAAAAACAAAGCTTAAAACTTTGGTTTTTTCACTGAAATAATTTCCGATTCATCTACTATGTCAGTTTTAAATTTCAGTACCTTCACTTGTTTTGTGTGGTCGGTGTGATTCAAGCAGAGAGAATTGGCTAGGTTGGAGAGAGAGTAGGTTAGTTATTAGAGAGAGGTGGGGCGTGTAACAGTAGGAGAAAGTTAAGTTAAGTAGAAGCATTAAATAGGAAGGCACTATTGCAGCAAAAAAATAAATAAATAGGAAAGCACTAGTTTATGACTTTATAGTTTATTCGTGACATCAAAACTCTTTTCATTAGCCAGTAGCTTCTTATATCTTCTAACACATTTGACCCAATGACCCGGGTTGACTCATTGGTTAGACCAGTTGACCTTGACCCAGTAATTTTACCGGTTTGATGATCGGGCTAGTTTTCAGAACATTGACGGTATCATTGACCGGTTACAATGCACCGTAAAACAAATGCCTATAAAAAAGTTTTCACTAATTGATCATAATCCAAATCAATGAATTTTAATTATCTTATCCTATCTTATCTTACACGAATTACTATTTAATGCTAGGCTAGCACAATAAGGTTTTCAATTAATGAGTAGTATTAGGCTTCCACCTAATTAATGTAAAATTATTTATCTATTACAAGTAGTGAGCACGTGCGTTCCACGTCGGCAATATTTATTTATTTTACTTTGAAAATTATTTGTGATTCTTTGACACCATATGTTTTGTTTTTTATTCTAAATTGATCCTTGTTTGTGTACTTTAGAATCAATTTTTTTACAGATTTTTTCAATTTTTTTGAAGGTATAAACCTTTTGAATTCATTCAAAAGTAGGATGCAGTGCATTGCACGTTTACAATCATCGCAGCGTGTGGTTGATTTACATAATGCCCAAGGGGGAATTACAATCGACCAGGAATGTGGTTGATTCAGTGTTCTGAGAACCGGCCCAGCCCGGCCGATCGGACCGGAAAACCCGTGAACCAGTCACTTTTTCGGTCCGATTCAATGTTGACCCAGTAATTTTAAAGAAAACTGCTTTATTTTTTAAAAACCGTCCGACCCGGCCGGTTCGACCGTCAACCCAACGACCCAACATAGTTTTTATTGGTTCGACCCAGTACTATCAAAATCTAAAATCTAACATTTGTTTTCCTCGTAATTGATAAAATCTAAAATCAAACGATGATATAATTTCACAAACAGATCGAGAGAGCAGATCCATACGAGTTTATTTACAGATGGAGAGAAGAGTGAGTTAATCTTCAAAAAATATAAAAAATAATAATTTTCCCCCTTCTTTGATATAAATAATAACAATTGAATTTAATAACAATTTATCTATAAATTCATTCGAAAAAATAATAATTCAAAAATAGATCTACATCCACATTGATATTGTAACGGTGTGATGATTGAGGAGATGATGTCATCGACGCTGCTGTGATGTTGCTGTTATGATGCTCATAGGAACAAATTTATGCTATGATGTTTATGTTTTGATTGGTGGAGATAGATCAATGAAGATAAAAATAAAACTACTGTGTGTTGCTTATATGGTAAGGGAGGAAGAGAAAAAGAAAGTTGAGGAAGATCAAAATTATACAGTGTGACAAAAGAAGAGAAAAGAAAGGGAAGGAGGCGAAGAAAGAAGGGCAAAAGTGAGAGTGAGGAAGCATAATTAGGTGCTATTAAGATTGAATAAAAAAAGAGGAGTTTCATTTATTTGCTTGCTTGAATATTACAAATGGTATACAACATGCCTATTTATAGGCTTAGTGATCCACCTCTATTTCTCTAGTCTATTACACGTGATTAAAAGAATCTAGAGACCAAATTTCAAATGAACTCTCTAGACTAATTTTTTTGACTAAGCCATTAACTTTCTAGATTTTCCTCTTTAGACTAAAACTAATTTTTTTGACTTACCTTATATTCTTTGTTTCTAGAATAATCTACATGTTTAGAACATGTTTAGACTAGGACAAATTAGGTAATTCTAACACTCCCCCTCAAGCTGGTGCATATATGTCACTCATGCCTAGCTTGCCAACAAACTTCAGAAATATTTTACTTGGAACTTCTTTAGTTAAAATATCAGCCACCTGATCTTCCGATATAATTCTAGGTAACTCCACGATCCCATTATCCAACTTCTCTTTAATGAAGAACCTATCTATATCCACATGTTTTGTGCGATCATGATGAACTGGATTGTGTGCAATATCACACGCCGCTTTGTTATCGCAGTACAAATGAATTGGTTTCCTAGGAGGATACCCCAATTCAGTTAGCAGACGTTTTAACCACATCACTTCGCATATACCAAGCGCCATACCTCGCCATTCAGCCTCTGCACTTGACCGTGAAACAACTCCTTGTTTTTTGCTTCTCCATGTAACAAGATTACCCCCAACGAAGGTAAAATATCCTGAAGTAGACCTCATATCATCACATGACCAACCATAGTCAGAATCAGTATATGCCTCCATACTTTTGAAGTCTTGACCTTTCTTAAACAAGATCCCTTTTCCTGGAGCAGACTTCAGGTATCTTAGGATTCGCATTACCGCATTCATATGTGTTTCTCCGGGATTATGCATGAATTGACTAACAATACTCAATGCATATGCAATATCGGGTGTTGTATGTGCCAAGTACATTAGTCTACCCACGAGCCTTTGGTATCTTCCTTTATCAATAGGTACTTGGTTGCCATCCGAACATAATTTCAAACCTGGCTCTACTGGTGTATCTACAGGTGGACATGCTGTCATACCTGTTTCCTCCAACAAATCAAGGGCATATTTTCTTTGTGACAAGAAGATTCCTTTTGTTGATCGAGATACTTCAATTCCAAGGAAGTATTTTAAAGAAGCAAGATCCTTCATCTGAAATTCACTTGATAGATAATTTTGGAGAGCCTTTCTTTCTTCTGGATCATCTCCTGTAACTATCATGTCATCTAAATATATGATTAAAGCTGTAATCTTACCTCGATTTCTCTTTATGAATAAAGTATGATCTGAATTTGTCTGGCGATAACCAAATGCTCTCATTGACTTGGTAAATCTTCCAAACCACGCTCTCGGAGATTGTTTCAGACCATACAATGACTTGTTTAACCTGCAAACTTTTCCGTTATGCAACTCTGACTCCATCATTCCTGGTGGAAGCTGCATATACACTTCTTCGGACAAATCCCCATGTAAAAAGGCGTTCTTGACATCAAACTGTTGCAATGGCCAACCCAAATTTGCAGCAAGAGACAACAAGACTCGCACTATATTCATTTTAGCTACAGGTGCGAATGTCTCATTATAATCTACACCATAAGTCTAGCTATACCCTTTAGCAACCAATCTTGCCTTAAAGCGTTCAATTTCACCATCTGACTTGTATTTAAATGTAAAAACCCAACGACATCCCATGATTTTCTTTCCTTCTGGACATTCAACCATGTCCCAAGTATTATTTTCTTATAAGGATTTCATCTCCTCGATCATAGCTTCCCTCTATTTTGGATCAGATAATGCTTCTTGCACACTGTTAGGAATAACTACAGTAGATAACTGATTCACAAATGACTTATTTGATTCGGTCAGACGGTGATTAGAGACATAATTACTCATGGGATATTTAGTTTTTGATGAAATATCAGGTTCATACAAGGTTTTAGGAATACCTCTATTGCGACGTTCTGGCAATTGTTTCTTTTCAGGTTCAAGAACATCTTCAGCGAACGGTTGGATTGGGGTTGGTGATCCATCTGCATTATCTTCTTCAACTTTATCTGCATTATCTTCTGATTCATCTGCATTACCTTCTTCAACTTCATTTATATCTTTCTGTTCTGTTGGAATTTCTATCACAACATCTTCTATTATGTCTTCTTCATAGTCAAGAGTCTGAATTTGTTTTTAATACTCCCCCTGAAGTTCAGACTTCGAGTAATACATCACGTGTTCATGAAACTTAACATCCAATGTGATGTACATTCGTTTAGTTGGAGGATTGTAGCACCTATATCCTTTCTGACTTGCAGCATATCCTACGAAGACACATTTTAAAGATCTGGGAGATAACTTACTCCGTTGGTTCTTGTGTAAGTACACAAATACTACACAACCAAATATGCGTGGAGGCAAGTTTGGAACTGTTGGTGAAACTGTTGCCTCACTGAGAGCTTGAAATGGTGTCTGAAAATTGATAGTGCTAGAAGGTGTACGGTTAATCACATATGCTACAAAGGCAAGAGCTTCACCCCAATAAGTTAATGGCATATGAGCTGATATTAATGAAGCGCGCACAACTTCAAGCAAGTGACGGTTTTTCCTTTCAGCTACCCCATTATGTTGAGGAGTATTAGGACAAGTTTTATGATGAACAATACCACATTCTCTTAAATAATGTTGAAAAGAAGTACTTAAATATTCGCTTTCGTTGTCACTTCGAAGAACTTGAATCTTTCTATTATATTGTGTGTTGACTACTTTGTGAAACTTCTGAAATAAATTATTTACTTCATCTTTTGATTTCATCAAGCAAACCCTTGTCATCCTAGTGAAATCATCAATAAAGGTGATGAACCATCGTGCTCTACTAAGAGTGTTAACTTTAGACGGCCCCCAAACATCAGAATGAATAATCATGAATGGAATAGGACTTTTATTTAAACTTTATGGAAACAAAGTACGATGGCTTTTAGCTAGTTCACATTCTTCACATTGAAAACTATAAACATCAATCATTGAAAATAAACTAGGAAATAGCCTTTTTAAGTAGCCAAAAGAAGCATGCCCTAACCGTCTATGCCATAACCAAATTTGTGATTTCTCCTTCTCCCCCTGAGAACCATTCACAACTAAAGCATTAGATAATCTTTCTTAACTTTTTGACGCCAAATCTAGATAGTACAGCTTTCCTCTTCTAACCCCAAATCCAATCGTCCGTCGTGTTCGAATGTCCTTAAACACACAAGAATTAGGCCAAAAGATAACAACACAATGTAAGACTTTAGTAATTTGGGAAACTGATAATAGATTATAATTTAGAGAGGGAACGACTAAAATAGAATCTAGACTCAATGTATCAGTAAGATTTAATGATTGTTCTCCAATTACTGGAGCCAAAGATCCATCTGCTGTGCAAACAGAGTTGTGTATGGATGTTTTAAAAGGAGAAACCTGTCTAGAATAAAAGGTCATATGGTTTGTGCAACCCGAATCAATTATCCATAAGCTATTAGGAACAACTTGCGAAACATTAAAAACCTTACCATTGGTTATTTCCATAGCGGAGGTTAGATTTGTAACCACATGTGCTGCTGCAGCGTAATTTGTTTTATTGGGATCACGTTTATCCCACCAATCTGGATACCCGAAAATCTCAAAGCAGTTGTCTTTGGTATGACCACGTTTATTACAATGAGTGCAGGTGGAAGACTTATCTTTAATGTTGTATTGACGACGAGTTGCCATTGCAGAAGTTGCAACTTCAGTTCCTTTGTTCATTGTAGTATGCCGGACGGATTCACGTCGAACCAAAGAATAACAAGGTTCTAATTTAGTATTGGATCCTTCCTTAGAATTTCCCCACGTATTTTTTCAAATTCACCGTCTAACCCAGCAAGAAAAATATGCACCCTCATACGTTGCACGGATTATCTATATAGTTCAACATCATTTTTATTTTCCATAATCACCTTATCACGGTGATCTAGTTCACTGAAGATTTCTACTAATTCCCCATAATATACCGGGAGTGCTCTACCATTTTGCTTGGCAGAGAAAGCACTTTGATTTAAGATATAAATTTGTAGTTCATCTGCTCCATCATAGAAAGCCTTAGAAACAACATCCCAGATCTCACGAGCAGTAGGTAAACGAATATATCGTTTCATTATTTCTGGTGACATAGACATTAATAGCCATCTCTTGACCTTTTGATTGTCTGCGTACCACTTATCATACTTATCATCATTTTTAGATGGAACTGGAGACGTACCGCGAATCAAGGAGATCTTCTCCTTCTCAGCAATATGCATCTCAATGATTTAAGACCACATATCATAATTTGATTCATCCAAAGTAATTCCTTCCTTGAACGATGACCCATCCGATTGGAAAATAATTTTGTCGGAAGATTTTTTAGAGTTTTCTGTATCTGAATCTCCCATGGTTTAACACTAGATACAAGGATTTTTAACCTTGCTCTGATACCATATTAAGATTGAATAAAAAAAGAGGAGTTTCATTTATTTGCTTGCTTGAATATTACAAATGGTATACAACATGCCTATTTATAGGCTTAGTGATCCACCTCTATTTCTCTAGTCTATTACACGTGATTAAAAGAATCTAGAGACCAAATTTCAAATGAACTCTCTAGACTAATTTTTTGACTAAGCCATTAACTTTCTAGATTTTCCTCTTTAGACTAAAACTAATTTTTTTGACTCACCTTATATTATTTGTTTCTTGAATAATCTACATATTTAGACTAGGACAAATTAGGTAATTCTAACAAGGGCGACATTGTTGCACATAAGCCCTTTATTGTTCTCATAAATACTCATAACACATGCTAAACTACATTTGACCCGGTAAACTCGGATTAAACCACTCGTTGACCTATTGACCCATGACCCAGTGATTTTACGGGTTCGATGTCCAGGCCGGTTTTCAGAATATTTGGTTGATTTACTCTAGCTAGGTTGATTTACTCCCCATTTACTAATGATGCATTGACTGCATCCATCAAATTTGATGTATTTTGTAAAATCAACTACTACTGTGTGTCTCTCACTCAAAACCACCACCGCGCCACCATCTTCTCTCTCACTCTTTTTCAGTAGATTTTCAAGATGGATACCAACTGTTTGATGAAGTGTCTCAAAAAACCATGTTGATTGGTTTTTTAAATGGTTTCTGGTTCATTTATACGAAGCAAATTTAATTTAATTTAGCCTTTACCTTTCGTTTTTGATGTAACCTCTCGTGTGTACTATAACTGTTTGTTCAATATCATCAGAATAAATTTGTATTGATGTATCAATGATTTGATTTCTGTAAATCAAGTTTCTAAGCTAAATTGATCCTGTAACTTGCGGCTGTTAGGGGTACAAACTAAGTCAGTAGTCTAAGATCCAAAAGGAAGAAGATTAAAAGATCTTTTTTTTTTGAAAGAATCAAAAGATCTGTTGTGTTGGAACATAATTTGTAATCTAGATTAATTTTGTAAGTGTGAAAGAAGTTCTCTAACACCAAGTGTTAGAATTCTCTAGAGAAAACTAGAAATAAAAATGAGTTGGTTGTTGTAGCGTGAAAACAAGGAAATGTATCTAGTTGGTCAAGATAAAATTGAGAAAAGAATTCTCTAGAGTTTGGTAAGAATCAGTCAAACTAGTTTAAAGAAAAATATAGAAAAGCAGAAGAAGTGTCGGTCTTGTAAGAAGATTGTAGAGAGTAGGTGTGTGGCCTATAAAAAGGCAATGAATATATCAGTTGTAACTTGAGCAAAAATAATAATAAAAAGTGTGAGTTTTGAGAGAATAATCTTTCTACATAGAAAGGAGCTCTGTATGAGCAGCAACACTATCAAAAATCCAACATGGTATCAGAGCTCGTTTCGATCCAAAATGGGCGTCAAAGCTTCCGCGATGATAAGAGAAGAAGACATGATGTTTAAGAAGATAAGAAGATGCAACCCCCAACCTTCTAGGAAGACGCAACCCCCACCTGCTAAGAAGACGTCACCCAATTCAAGTGTTAACAGATGAAGAACAAAGAGAGAGAAAAAAAAGATGAAGATTGCTGCTAAGGATGAAAGTTGAAGAGAAAAAAGAAAACAAAAAAACAATTTGCTCGTGGACAATACTAAGGGAAGTTATAGAAGTTTTGAAGAATATAAACATGTCCATGAAAGGAAAAGAAAACAACAACAACAAAAATCACTTCCTAATAAGTGATTGAAGGCAGCGTCTGAGGGTATGAGCAATAGTTGATTGCTTCCTCAAATATACAAGAAAATATGGCAGGAGTGCCATGCTTGTCACGAGACACTAATCTCTACTCGTGATGAAAAAAAGAAAAAATATTTGTTGGGTAAAGTTAGAACCTTTGAAGCAACGAAGTGGTCAAGTTTCTAAAAACCCTACGCGAAAAAAGAAGAAAACAAATCCGCCGAAGGGAGCGTATGAATCTATGCGATCAAGATTCGAGGCGAAGATGGTGGATATGTATCCACGGAAAGGCTAGCAAACTAATAAGCTAGCTAAAATTAAAAGAACAATAAACTGAGGACTAATAGAGATGTGGAGACACTATGACAAGCGACTGTGAAGAACAAACTGGCGGTACATAGCGGCAACATAAAGAATTTACTGCGAGCAAACAAAGCTTGAGAAGCAAAGAGCAGCAAACAATTTTGGTTGAAGATCGAAACTACAACATCTATGGCGATTACAAATTACGGGGGTGTGTTGGAACATAATTTGTAATCTAGATTAGTTTTGTAAGTGTGAAAGAAGTTCTCTAACACCAAGTGTTAGAATTCTCCAGAGAAAACTAGAAATAAAAATGAGTTGGTTGTTGTAGTGTGAAAACAAGAAATTGTATCTAGTTGGTCAAGATAAAATTGATAAAAGAATTCTCTAAAGTTTGGTAAGAATCAGTCAAACTAGTTTAAAGAAAAATATAGAAATGTAAAAGAAGTGTCGGTCTTGTAAGAAGATTGCATAGAGTAGGTGTGTGGCCTATAAAAAGGCAATGAATATATCAGTTGTAACTTGAGCAAAAATAATAATAAAAAGTGTGAGTTTTGAGAGAACAATGGTGCACCATAGAAAGGAGCCTTGTATGAGCAGCAACACTAAAACTAAGCTCATACATCTCCATGATCATCAAACTATCAAAAATCCAACATGTTGAAGACGATGAACAAATCTGAAGAGAGAAATCTTTAATTTGATTTTAATAAAGTTCTTATACATGGCCGTTATTTTGTATTAGGTCCTTAAATTCAAGTTTATATTACACTGAAATCCCCATATGCAGACACCAAAATATTCTGGAAATCTTTGATATCTGATGGCTCAATTTCAAAGCTAGAAGATCTAACATCTCAATTTTGGACCGGATTTAAATTCGTTAAGCGTTTTATACACGGAAATGTTTCGGTTTTTTAGATGGATCCATGGACATTCTTAGATGGACACTATCATACATGATTTGCGCAATTTTATTTGCAAGACCCAAACAATAATGAATTTAAGTCTAATATTTTGATGATACGTTCCTCAGATAAGACTCTACATTCTTACCAAAAATGAGCACAATTCGAGATACCAAACATTACCATCTACCGACCTTAATTTGAACCGTTAACTTTGAACAGTTGATATTCAAAGGGGTTAATGATGGTCCTATATGTCTCGAATCATGCTCATTCTCGGAATGAATGTAAAGTATTATAAGAGGAATGTATCATCAAAGTATTAGATATAAATCCATTGTCGTTTGTATTTCACGGAGCAAATCATGTAAGATAGTGTCCATTTAAGAGTGTCCATGTATCCTCCCTTATTATATATATATATAATCTAATAACTAATGTAAAGAAAAGATTTGCTTTCTCCGGTTTCCGGTGTCCATGGATCCACCCGTATTTTTAACAATTTTGTCGGTTCTTTCGCTGATTCCAAAAATATCAGGGCTAAACTAGAACTTCATGTTCTCCACCTATCTCTGTTCTCTTCTTTCTTCTTTTCCAAAATTGAACAACAGTGAAACCCAAACTTCAAATCAACTTCTTCATTTGCTGATTATATGGAAAACCTAGAGCTTATGGAGTTTTAACCCTTCCCTTTTCCGTTAGAGAAGGAATTAATATTTTCTTGGCTGGATTTGTCCCAACTGAGAATCTGAGATTCCGTGACGAATCACTTACTTTGAAGGTAACAATTGTTTCCCTTTGTACAGGTTGTAAGCTTTCATTTCTCTTGTTGCCGTTGCTTACTTGGTAGTTCTTTTTCAGGTTGCTGAGACACCACAGGAAAGAACAGAGGAAATTCAGTCATATGCACGATACAAGTTCCCAACAATGAGTAAAACTCAAGGAAATTTCAAGCTTCGTTTTCTGGAGGGAGAATTCACCGATTCCCAAATTATTGTCATGCTTGGTGAAAATGGAACAGGGAAGACAACATTTATCCGCATGCTGGTAAATTTCTTTGGATTCATATAGTTTTATATGTGCTTTTTACCGTTGATTGTTTGAAGACATGCGTTGTATGAACTCGAAATGAGTGGAGTTCTTGTTTAGATTGCATCTATAGGATGGTCTCTTGAATCCAGATAAGGTGGAGAGTTCAGATGCTGAAATACCTGAATTCAATGTTTCTAACAAGCCCCAGAAGATAAATCCGAAGTATCAAGCTTCTGCCAGGGCCTTGCTGCATCAAAAGATCCGTGATTCATATATGCACCCTCATTTTGTGTCGGATGTCATGGAACCACCCCAGATTAAACAATTAATGGATCATGAAGTTGTGAAGATCTGCAAAGAGTTGAATTATGACTTTGCCTTGGAAAGGTTTGCATTATTGCGTTTTGTTTGCTTTGATCGTGATTCGAGCAAGGCGATTCATTACATTTTTACAGTATATTTTTTTTTATGTTTAATGCAGCATGTGGATATATATCTGATAGATGAGCCAAGTGCTTATCTTGATTCAGAGCAGCGTATTGTTGACTCAAAAATCATTAAGAGGTTTATCCTCCATGCGAAGAAGACTGCTTTTGTCGTTGAGCAGATTTTATAATAGCAACTTATCTTGCTGACAGAGTGATTGTGTACGAGGGGAAACCATCTATTGACTGTACTTCCAATGCTCCTTAGTCTTTGCTGACCGGGATGAACCTTTTCCTATATGTAAGTTGCAACTCTAGCATGTTAGGTTTCAACTTCAGTTTTTTTTTTTCTAGCTCAGGTGTTTTTTCATACCTTTATAAAATGTTTCTCAATATCTTAAACTTAAAGTAATAATCAACAGAGTAAGAGAATTTGACATGTTTTATGTTGAAAAAGTGTAAAACCAATCTATTCTTACTCATCTCTATGTATCTGTTCTTATTTTGTGGGTTAAGAATTAATAAGATTGACACAAATTTTACATTATCAACTTAATTAAATTTTGTTTTACAAATTAAAATTAAGATAAAATTTGTTTGAACATTTCTTTTACCGAAAAAAATTCCTTTATGAATCTGAATCCGTGCAATCACATAGTGGTGTCGTTTCGTCAATTTCTTTGGTCAGCCCTTCTACCGTGGCATCGGTTGTACTAGTATTTTATCCCTAAATCTTCCTGATTTGTCCATGCTTTGAAATCATATATAAACATAAAATATAATTTAAGATCAATTTCCCAAATGAATTTTTTTAATAATCCACTAGATTCCAAATCCACACTAAAGTCTAGGAATTAAAAACTAAAAATTTAAATATTTTAGGAGATATTAATAAGAGTAGATTTGGAAAATATATGGTCTCTTTTTTTCTTGTTAATATGTGTGAAAACACATTCCCCTTCATCTAAAATATGAAGGAGAGAGTATATTTTTAAAAATGACCAAATAGACAGTTGACCGGTTTAACTTGACCAAACTAACTCTAATATATTATTATTACGACCATATGGTATTTGCTACTATAATTAAATTAACATAAATTAGAAAAATAAAATTATGATTAAACGAAAATTACTATGATAGTTAAACTGGCATTTTAGCATTAGTTAGATATGTTTTTTCCTTAAACAACTACTTATTCTTAGTTAATTATTGCAGTAACAAAAATTAACACAAATTAAGAAATAAAAAAGTACAACAAATGGTTTAATTCTGAATAAGTTTTTTTTTTCTTTATTTGAAGCATAATTCTGACAAAGATACCACAGTTTTCATAAAGGGTTTGGTGATTAGTGATTGCGTCAAGCTTCCAATAAATTAATTAATTATATTAAGGTGCTTGATAAATCAAAATAAATTCGTAGATTCTTTATCTGGTGTTATGAAATTTATCAATTTTTCGTAGCGAAAATAATAGTCCAACTAAATTCTTATAAAAAAAATTTCTCTCTTATCTGTGTTATGCAGTTGTTGATGGTGGTTTTTAGCTTAGGGATAAAATCGTAAAACCGCATATCTGACATGACGTCACTATGAACAATAGCGCATTTATTGAACCAATCAACGTGCTTACGTAAGAATTACCAGGGTACCTTTTTTTTTATATACATGCGTCATGCTCCATGGCAGAACCCTTAGTATTAACAGACATCACCTATGTATATGCATAACCTTAATTCTCTCACCGTGCCAATGGCAAATCATGCCAGCCACATACCTGCGCCAAGGCATGCTAGTCACGTCTCAGCGCCAAGGAATGCCAACCATGCCACTCGCACCACCGTGCCAATGAAAAACCATGCCAGCCATGTCTCCGCGCCAAGGCATGCCAACCATTCCAGCCGCACCACTGTGTCAATGGCAAACCATGCCAGCCGCATCTCTGCGCAAAGGCATGCAAACCATGCCAGCCGCACCATCTTGCCAATACCAAAGCGATGCCGTCCTAAACTATGACGCTGGCTACCAGAAAGGTTGCAACAATAAACGACCACCCTTCCACCTGAGATGCAGATCTCGGCCCACCAAGTTTGCCATCAAAACGCATGGAAAACTTCCGGCCCAAGGTCAAATAACACGGTTTGTCCTTAAACCCTAATTTGGCTGCGCCCACTCTATGTCAAAGTCATGCTGGCCTAAACTATGCCGATGGATACCAGAAGGGTTGCAACGATTAATGACCACCGCTCCACCTGAGATGCAGATCTCTTCCCTCCAAGTTTACCACCAAAATGCATGGAAAACTACCGGCCTAAGGTCAAATAACACGATATGCACCTAAACCCTAATTTGTCCGCGCCCACTCTATGGCAAAGACATGCCGGCCTTAACTATGCCGCTGGCTACCAGAAGGGTTGCAACGATCAATGACCACCCTTCCACCTGAGATGCAGATCTCGACCCCCCATTTTTGCCACCAAAGCGTATGGAAAACTACCGGCCCAAGGTCAAATAACACGGTTTGCACCTAAACCCTAATTTGGCTGCGCCCACGCTATGGCAAACCCAAGTAGGCCTAAACTATGCCGCTGGCTACCAGAAGGGTTGCAACTATCAACGACAACTCTTTCACCTGAGATGCAGTTCTCTTTCTTCCAAGTTTGCCACCAAAACGCATGGTAAACTTCCGTCCCAAGGTGAAATAACACGGTTTGCACCTAAACCCTAATTTGGCCGCGCCCACTCTATGGAAAAGCCAAGCATGCATAAACTATGCCGCTGGCTACCAAAAGAGTTGCAACTATTAGCGTCCACCCTTCCACCTGAAATGCATATCTCGTCCCTCCAAGTTTGCCACCAAAAGGCATGGAAAACTACCGGCGCAAGGTCAAATAACACGGTTTGCACTTAAACCCTAATTTGTCCGCGCCCACTCTATGGCAAAGCCATGCCGTCCTAAACTATGCCGCTGGATACCAGAAGGGTTGCAATGATCAATGACCACCCTTCCACCTGAGATGCAGATCTCGACACCCCATTTTTTCCAACAAAACGCATGGAAAACTACCGTCCCAAGGTCAAATAACACGGTTTGCACCTAAACCCTAATTTGGATGCGCCCACGCTATGGCAAAGCCAAGCAGGCCTAAAATATCCCGTTGGATACCAAAAGGGTTGCAACTATCAACGACAACCCTTCCACCTGAGGTGCAGTTATCGTCCTTCCAAGTTTGCTACCAAAACGCATGGTAAACCTCCGTCCCAAGGTGAAATAACACGGTTTGCACCTAAACCCTAATTTGGCCACGCCCACTCTATGGAAAATCCAAGCATGCATAAACTATTCCGCTGTCTACCAAAAGAGTTGAAACTATCAACGTCCACCCTTCCACCTAAGATGCAGATCTCGTCCCTCCAATTTTGCCACCAAAAGGCATGGAAAACTACCGGCCCAAGGTCAAATAACACGGTTTGCACCTAAACCCTAATTTTTCCGCGCCCAATCTATGGAAAAGCCATGCCGCCCTAAACTATGCCGCTGGATACCATAAGGGTTGCAACGATTAACGACCACCCTTCCACCTGCGATTCAGATCTCGGCCCTTCAAGTTTGCCACCAAAACGCATGGTAAACTTCCGTCCCAAGGTGAAATAACACGGTTTGCACCTAAACCATAATTTGGACGCGCCCACTCTATGGCAAAGCCAAGCATGCATAAACTATGCCGATGTCTACCAAAAGAGTTACAACTATCAAGATCCACCCTTCCACCTGAGATGCAGATCTCGTCCCTCCAAGTTTGCCACCAAAAGGCATGAAAAAATACCGGCCCAAGGTCAAATAACACGGTTTGCACCTAAACCCTAATTTGTCCGCGCCCACTCTATGGCGAAGCCATGCCGCCCTAAAATATGCCGCTGGATACCAGAAGGGTTGCAACGATTAACGACCACCCTTCCACCTGAGATTCAGATCTCGGCCCTTCAAGTTTGCCACCAAAACGCATGGTAAACTTCCGGCCCAAGGTGAAATAACACGCTTTGCACCTAAACCCTAATTTGGCTACGCCCACTCTATGGCAAAGCCATGCAGGTCTAAACTATGCCGTTGGCTACCAGAAGGGTTGTAACGATCAACGCCCACCCTTCCACCTGAGATACAGATCTCGGTCCTCCAAGTTTTCCTCCAAAACATATGGCAAACTACCGACCCAAGATCAAATAACACGGTTTGCACCTAAACCCTAATTTGGCGGTGCACACTCTATAGTAAAACTATGACGCTGGATAACAGAAGGGTTGCAACGATCAACGGTCACGCTTACACCTGAGATACATATTTAGTCCCTCCAAGTTTGTCACCAAAACGCAAGGAAAACTTCCGTCCCAAGGTCAAATAACATGGTTTGCACCTAAACCCTAATTTGGCCACGCCCACTCTATGACAAAGCAATGCTGGACTAAACTACGCCACTGACTACCAGAAGGGTGGCAACAATCAACGACCACCCTTCCACCTAATATGCAGATCTCGGCCCTCTAGTTTGCCACAAAAACGCATGGGAAACTACCGGCCCAAAGTCAAATAACACAGTTAGCACAGAAACCCTAATTTGGTCGCTCTCACTCTATAGCAAAACCATGCCGGCCTAAACTACACTCTTAACTAATAGAAGGTTTTTCAATGATAAACGGCCACAATTCCACCTGAGATACAGATCTCGGCCCTCTAAGTTTGCCACCAGAACGCATGGCAAACTTCTGGCCCAAGGCCAATCACCACGGTTTTCATCTGAAACCTAATTTGGCCGCGCATATTCTATGGCGAGGACACGTCGACTTTACCATGGCCATTGGCATGCCACTATGCCACACATAACGTTATGTTATACATTTTCTTATGACAAACACTCGAGACACCAACACATGTCACAAACTGGGGGATGTTTATTAAGGTTTTGGTTTGGCGGTTTATAGCGTGCGGCATACACTATGCCCTTTACAAGAAAGTGTCATAAGAATGAGTCGGTCAGCAAAAGCAAGGAATAATGGTAAAACATTTCTTTCATTATGGAACATCAATTCCAGACATTACCCGTTACCACCTCCTTCCACTTTACTCAGCTACTTCTATTTATTACGATACTAGAGTACGTTTGGGTTACGACTTGTATAAATAGGTCTTACCTATTTCATCAGAACAACAAGTTCTCATCAGGGGCATACAACACTCAAAAATCACTTGTTAGATTTCACTTTATGATACAAGTCAAACAACTACTCTTCCAGAACTAACTATTCTGGTCTCAACACTCTCTTCGCTTCCCTCCCCAAAACCAACCCTTCTCCTTCACTTTGTGATCGAAGCAAATCTAGAATGACCATTTCTTAGTTTAGGCCGGATTTTTACAAATTGATCTCTCGAATCTAAAGTAATCCCTTGCAGTACATTGTTTAGGGTTTAAACTCGTTTGTCACCCACTCACGCGAAATTACTGAAATCAGCAGAAACCGTTTTTACCCTCAAACAAAAGTGAACAATGATTCTTTCAACATAGACAGGAGATTGCATAATCTCATTAGAGACATTAAATTTTTCTTTCAGTCTTTTAGCTCCTGGCATTGCACTTATGTTCAAAAGGAGAAGAATAAAGTAGCGGATGTATTATCCAAGCTAGCAAAAATTGATAAACTCAACAAAACTAGTCTTACATATACTCCCAGTTAGATAAATAATCTACTAGAAGTTGAAGCATCATATGTATTCTCTTAACAATAATAAATTTCTTTCAGTTTCAAAAAAAAAAAACCTGTTGGAGATACTGTTGAGCGCTCAGGTTTTGTGGATACTGTTGCTGGCGACATTACTTCAGAGATTAGGGCTTTGATTTTTTTGAAAGGTGATGTTACTTCAGAGAATGGGCCTATGATTGTTTTGGAAGCTGATGATATTATGGATCTTTCTACAGACCTTCTCAGCGCTGTTTTTCAAAGATAATTCACGACTGTCACTAGCATCCCCCACAAATGCAGGTTAGTATTTTCGAGGACGCTGAAAACTTGTCTTGACAGGGTTATTTCTTGCCCCGAGAAATTGTCAGCTTGGTTGCAGCTTGTTCTTCTCCTAATCTGCACTCTTACCTTGTTCCAACCGAGAAATTCAGCCAAGAAGAAGTCTGGCAACAAAAAGAGTTTTTAAGTCATGGCTATCAACAAGGCCCTGGAAGTTTGGAAGGAACCTAATGGTTGCTCCATTTTGGTAAATAAACTTCTTGATCAGCCTATTCGTTTTGGTCACAAAAAGAAAGATAAGAAATCAGGTGATGCCACTTTATTGGCTTGTCAGAAGATGTTGAGTTGTGGTCATTTTGCGGCTGCCATATGGGTATTGTATTCATCTGGGGTAGCACCGTGTGATGAGTATATGCTGCAAGATTTACATGACAAACACCCTTCCGCGCCTTTTCCTGATATCCCCTTTGATGTTGATTTGGGGGATTCCATCACAGTAGACTCACGAGCTATTTTGTGAGCTATTAAGAGCTTCCCAAAAGGCAAATCTTATGGTCGTGATAGTTTACGGGTACAACACTTGGTCAACGTGATAAGTGGGGCTGCAACTTCTATTATAGATGGGTTACTCTCTTCGATTATGGGGGTTGTCAATCTTTGGTTGGCTGGTACATGCCCCATGGTTTTGGGAGAGTTTATTGCTAGTGCGCCCTTAACCCCGTTACCTAAACACGGGGGTGGTATTAGACCTATTGATGTTGGTACGGTCTGGCATCGGTTGGTTTCGAAAGTGGTTGCTTTTTCTGTTGGAAAGGACATGTCGTCTTATTTAGGCGATTACCAATTCGGGGTTGGTGTGCCTATAGGAGGATCAAGTATTTTACATGTTGTAAATAGCCTACTTGAGAAGCATGGTCACTCGGGGAAAATGTCAATGTTGTTCATTGACTTTTCTAATGCTTTCAATATAGTGAGAAGATCTCAGCTCATCAAGGAAGTTAGTCTTCATTGTCCAGGTATTTCTCGCTGGTTAAAATTTTGTTATTTGAGGCCTGCTAAACTTTATTATGACCAATACATTTTGTCTTATGCTCTTGGAGTTCAGCAAGGTGACCCTCTCGGTCCATTGTTATGCGCGTTGACACTTCACCCTTTAGTGAAGATAATTGCTTCTCAATGCAAACTTGATTTGAATGCTTGGTACCTGGATGATAGTATAATAATTGGAGATATTATGGAGGTAGCCAACGCCTTGAGCATTATCGAAGCAGAAGGACCATGAAGGGGTTTACATCTCAATATAAAGAAATCAGAGGTCTTTTCGCACTCTATTGATCCCAGGAGCACAGTCGAAGGTGTTTTCCCGGTCGATATTGGTAGACCTTCTAATGGTGTCAAATTTTTGGGTGGACCGGTGAGTTTAGATCTAAATTTTATCAGTCACATAATGTTGAGCAAGGTTCATAAAACTGTTCAATAATTATCGGCAATCAAGAAACTTAAGGACCCCCAAAGTGAGATGTTATTACTTCGCAATTTCACTGGTGTATCAAGATTATATTTTGGAGTGCGTACTACCAATCCTACAGCTCTGCAACCAGCCACTATCCTTTTTGATGATCATTTACTTATGTACTCGAGACTTCTAATCACGGGCGATAGTGCGTGGTTTGGTCCTTTACAGCAGCGATTATCCACCTTGCATATCAAAGATGGTGGGCTTTGCATTTACACCATGGATTACACCAGCACCTACTGTTACCTTGCTTTTCAGAGTCAAACTACTTCGGTACAGAAGGTGATCCTTGGATACTCGTTCTCAACATAAAAAGGTTATGCTTATCAGTTTGCACTTCAGAGATTTATCCAGGTATGTGGATTACCTTCTACTTACTATGTCAATGACACTACCCCCCTCCCCCCATTCCATGCACTCTCTAGCAGTCACTTATTTTGATGTGGTTAAGAATCAAATCCCAGACTAATTTACTATGTCTACAAGAGATTTCATCTTGTGGCAGTGCCATCGTATTAAGCATGCTCAATACTATTTAATGGATGTACCCATTAGTGGGCTCAATCAGTGTCTTGGACCTAGGCAGTTCAGATATGTGCTTTTCTATCGTCTTGGTATTCCTCTATTTGCTGAGAATAGTTTGTGCTCAAGTTGTAACAAACCCATGGACATGTTTGGGGATCACGCGCTTCATTGTGCCAAAGATATAGGCCCTAATTTCGTCATGATATTGTTCATGATGTAGTTGCTGACATTTTTTACAAAGATGGTGTGCCTGCGCGTAAGGAAGTCTCTCACAGTTTTCTGACGGATGATGACAAGGAGATAAAACCTGTTGATATTCTTGTGCTCAATTGGGGAAATAGACAAGATGTTTGTATGGATGTCTCAGGTGTCTCGCCCTTCACTGGTGAAGGAATTCACTCATTCATCCCGGGAAAATCTATAGCTAGTGCGGTTTCAATTAAACACACTAAATATTTGGACAAATGTATTTCACATGGTCATGGTCTGGGGGTCTTAGCTTTCTCTACCTTAGGGGAACTTGGTGAGGATACTTTATGTTTTTTTCAAGCGTCTGAAGAATTGTTTAATTAGTAACGACGCTAGTAGTGGTTTTGGAAGCTTTATTTTTCATAGACTAGGTATTGCCATTCAAATGGGTGTTGGTGCCCAGTTTGTTGCTAGATTGCCAATAGAGGTGGCAATCAAGCCAAAACCCGCGGATAAACCCGAACCCGGCCCGTAAAAACCCGAACCCGGCTTGACTTGGTTATAAACAGGCCGGGTTCGGGTTAAAGAATTGATGGCCCGTTAGTAAACGGGTTAACCCGTGCCGTCCCAAACCCAGCATGGTATACGGTAAACCTGCACAATACCTTATTAATAGGTTAGATGTAATCCCGACCGTATGATCATCTAGGGTTCATCCTATCCCTATGTTCAAGGTATAAAGGCACTAAAAACCCTAGCAGTATCATTTCATTTCTTTCTTCGTCCCCTTCTTTGTTTTCTCTCCCAAAACCTACTGTCTTCTCGGCTGCGCCTTCTCACCACTCTATTTTTTTTTCTTCACCAAAATCACCACACCATTAACTTCTTCTTCTTCTTCGTCTATTCTTCTTTTTTTTTACTTATTTTCATTAAGGTTTACTAAAAATTTGTGTTTTTGATCGATTTGTTTGTTTTGGATGATTTTTTAATATTTAGGGTTTAATTTTGATTGAAATTTTGATATTTTTTTTTTGGAGAATTTGATGTTTTTTTTTTTTAATGATTTGTTACGGAAATGAAATTTAATTTGAATTTAATTTGGGTTTTAAATTTTCGTTTTTAAGTGGATTTTACGAATCTTCAGAAATCACCGGGGTTTGTAATATTTTTTTATGTTTTCCATGTTGGTAACAAATGATTTTGTGCTTTTGAATTGTCATACACCTAGAAAACTGCTTGTAATTTTGATTGAAATTTTGATAGACTGGGATTTTTGATTTGTTTGTTGATGTCTTCATGAGTTTAGGAGATTTTCAGATGATTGATGTTGGTTTAATTTTTTGAAGCAATTGTGTTTTAATTTAATTTGTTTTTTTCTCATGCCTGAAATTTTCGCGGCTGAACAAATTCATTTTGAGTTCGTGAGATTTTAAAGCTATTTTCACAGCGGCTGTTAAAGCCATCAGTTAATCCGGGGTGGCGCCATACAACGAAACACAAGGAAAGCACTTGAGGATAAGCATCCGACGATGCCGCCTCCAAGATTTGTTGGATGCTTTCTGTGGGGAAGGCTCAAATATGGTCACGACCATAACTAGGGTTGTTAATCTTTGGCTTGGCGGAGATGCCCTCTTAACCTAGCGGAGTTCATTGCATCGGCTCCCCTAACACCCCTCCTTAAACCGGATAAGAGCTATTGCTGTTGGGACAATTTGGCGTCGACTGGTGTCCAAAGCGCGATGAAAGGGGTTGGTAAGGACATGGCAGCGTATCTCAGGATTTCAGTTTGGTGTAGGTGTTTCAGGTGGTGCTGAGGCAATCCTACATGCTGTGAATAGGTTTGTCAGTAAACATCATGTAGACGCTAGCCTCTCTATGCTAATGGTTGACTTTACCAATGCTTTTAACCTAGTTGACCGAACGGCTATGCTTTCTGAGGTACGTAAGCTTTGTCCATCTATATCGCCTTGGGTAGAATACTTGTATGGTCAACCTGCACGGCTCTATGTGGGGGACTCCTTTATCTACTCATCCACAGGAGTACAACAAGGTGACCCTTTAGGGCCTTTGTTATTTGCTCTGGTACTTCATCAGCTTATAGCTAAGATAAATGAGCACTGATTATCCCTACATGCCTGGTATCTGGATGATGGCACTGTTATTGGAGACACCGAAGTGGCAAAAGCACTCACTATTATCAAAACAGAAGGGCTATTAAGAAAACTTATTTTGGCCCTCTTGTGATGGACGAAGGATAAGTGATGGGATGTTTCCTGTCGAAATCTCAAGACCAGATAAGGGAGTCAAACTTCTGAAAAAGCATTTCCATGATCCTCAAAGTGAATTTGCTTCTTTTTGGCCTTCGGTCACCCGGACTATATTATGGAGGCGGTAGATATATTTGATAGAGGCTTGGTGGAATTTAATTCTTGGGGATTACAGGATCACATATTGAGGAGTAGTGGTGTGGACGGTATGGATGATAATTTTAATAAGGCTTTGGAAACGTTTACAAGTGACTCTTCCGATTTTGATCTTAACAACTTTCAAATTTCATTGAGGGCTATGGCGGAAGATGTCTCCTTTGGAGAATTTCAAATACAGTAAAAGAATTAGACATCTGCTTGATTCATATGGTGAACATGCAGTTCATTGTAAAGTAGACCTGGTTATAAATATAGACATATCATGTTTTTTGTCATATTTGAAGCACCTGTGCATTTCTGACAGACCCACTTGAAGGGATTGTAAGAACAGCTCATGTTCTTATTTTTGGATGACACATTTTGACCTCTTCTCCTTTGGTGGAATTGAACCTTTAAAGAAAATGATATCAAGCATGAGAAAGCATGTGTTGACAATGGGCATGAATTGATATAAATTTGGCTCCAGAAGCAGTTGGACTTCAGGGGTCATGCAATTAATCACGAGATTTTATTTTTAATAGGATAGGTTTTGCTATTCAAAAAGGGCTAGCGCTCGCTTTCCTAGTATGTAATTTTTATCTTTTAAAGAAGTCACGCTTAAGTTTTATTTGAGCAATGTATTTCTCTTTATATTTATGTATGTATGAATTTGTAAAAGAATTAGATCTAAGTAAAATTTCTCTTATTTTTGTCATATTTGAATTGTGTTCAGCTGTTGATTTCTTGTGGTGTTTGAACTTAAAGAAATGAACAGATGTGGTGAATTGATATAAAGCTTAGGGGTGCTATTAATGGGTTGTGCAGGAATGAGGTGTTGCTGATTAGGGAAGTGTTGGTGTTGGTGATTATCATGGGCATGAGAGTTTGAAGTCGGGAATCCCGTGATGGATTGAGGTGAAAATGAAGTGATTAATTAGATGTATGTTAGGTGTTACAGGGAAGGAGATGAACTTGAAAGGCCTAAAAATGGTTTAATGAATTTGAGATGGGTATTTAGTTGTAATTTATATAATTTGTGTTTGATCATTTTAGGTGTGATTTGTGTTCAATGAATTTGAGATGAGTAATTTGTGTAATTTGAGATGGTTTAATGAATTAAGATAATTTATTTTTAATTTTTAATTAAACAAGCCGGGTAACCCGTGAACCCGCGAGCTTTACCCGTTACGGGTGCGGGTTGAAGAAATAACAACCCGTGCAAAATATCAACCCGCAGGTTTCAGCCTGTGTTAACCCGAACCCGTGTAACCCGTACCAAGCGAGGCCCGACTCGCCCGTTTGCCACCTCTAATTGCCAACCAAAATCTTTGTTTGATTTTTAATATTATATTTGTTTCGAATAAATTAAAAAAATAAAATAAAATAAAAATAAAACATGACACTAAGGATCCTAAACGGCCCTTTTGATGTGTTAATTAAATGTATCATATCGGGAATAGAAAATATAATTACATTAGTTGTTGACAATGTAAAAGCCCATAGTTTGAACGAAATAAGACAGGAAAGCAGTGCTTGTCCAAATTTTCTGGGTTTTTCTTTCATTCCGAGATCGAAAAAGAAAGTAGAAGACCTTCTAGTAAAGGAAGCTACACTTTTTAGTTGTAATTTAAACTAGAATCTTATATGTATCACCCACATTTTCACACGGCGCATGCTCAACAATGCGTCATTGGCTTGAGATAAAGTTTCATTTCAATCTTACGTTGCAGGTTAAGAGAAATACTGGATTAGAGCTGATATCTCCCCAAGTATGGCGCATTACGTAGGCATTTTATCCTAGGATCAATGCCACGCTAAAATTGCGTATTATGCTAGGTGTATTGTCCAAGGGAAACATTGCACCGGGAGGGTGTAATTTTTAATCTACATTGGCATAGACCCAATATCGTGCTACTTTGACGCATTACGAAAGTTTTATTGGCCCAAGGCCAATACCACGCCACTATGGTATGTTGTGAAAGTTATATTAGCCAAGGGCCAATCTGGCACCAAATGGCGCTTCAAGCCAGTTGGGTAGCTGATATTTTCAAAAAAATGTACGACCACAATGGCACATTATAGGTTTGTTGGACTAGGGCCACCATCATGGTATAAAATTCCAAAACAGGCAGGCTGAGGCAACGTATAACCATCATGGACGGACATTGGAGTTAGCTAATACATTCATCTTGCATTAACCATGCTTCTGCAACAAATAAATCAAATGCTAGGAAAAATCTCACGATTTCCACATTAGATGGGTTGTACTCCTTCTGTAATCAGGGTTACTAACTCTCCAAATTAGTCTTCTTAATATGTTTCCAATTTGTAAAAAAGAAAAAAAAGAAAAAAAGAAAGTTTGTTATGAAATTGTTCTGACAAATTTTATCGGAATTCATATAAAAGTACATGATTATGGCAAAATTTTGTATATATACCTGGTACACTTAGAACCACTCAATTTATAGTAATTAAAATCTTGTAAAAGTAGTAAAAAAATGGAGTTGAAATAGTAAAAGATTCTAGAAATGTTGATTCTTTGAGTATCAAAATGTACAAAAAAATGGTGAACTTTATTTTTTTTCGAAGAAAAGGTTATATTAAAATAAAAGCACCTTACACAATACAAAGGTCGTTACACATTCATAAGAGTCTCCCAATTGCTCCAAATCAAACTAGGATTAACTGACTTAAACGTATCAGAATCACAAGACCATACAACTACAAGTTGTTTAACAAGATCAACAATCTCCGTCGTTTCCTTCTTCCTTGCCCCAAATACTCTCCCATTCAGTTCTTTCCGTAATCTCCAATAAATAGCATAATGGATGATCCTCCAAACAAATTTGCCTCCTCCTTATAAGACATTCATAGACCAAGCTTCAAATAAATCAAATAAAGTTTTTGGTATTGGCTGCGAAATTCTGAAAGCTTTAATGAAATAGTTCCAAACCTCAATAGAATAAGGACAATGCAATAACATATGATATGTTGTTTCTCTTTCAGTGTTGCATAATACATAAAAATCATTGTCCATCTCCACTCTTCTATTCCTCAACATGTATCTATTAGGAAGGGAATTATGAAAAGAAGTGTAACCAATTTCGTCCAATAGATTTTCGCTAAGTTCCCTCACCATAGCTTCTGCATTAGAGCATCTGCAATGACACATCCAATTAATTAGGCCACATTGGATTTATCCAGTTTTTGATAAAAATCCTCCTCCAACGGCAATGTTAAAAGAGAATGTGAAGATTATATGGATGGAAGTTATCTAGACATCCTCAAAATCATCCTCAAATTTCAGAGGTTGTCTTATAGAATGTGAATATCCTAGTCACCAATATCTAAGGTTAAAATATCCTCAAATTTCAGAGGTTGTCTTAAAGAATGGTGGGAGATGAATTTTTTTCACCTCCTTAAATTAAGGGAATTTTGCTTTGACATCTATGAAAAAAAGGTTACATGTAGGATTCACACCAAGTTTCCATTTGAAATGCTCTTAGAAAAAGTTTATTTCAGCCAATAAAAAGTGAGGGTTTGATCAGCGTTCAACGTGGAAGATTATTTTTTCAAGGCCTTTAAGGGAGCGGATAGGTTGGAGTAAAAGAATGATGTAACCTCGATACTTCTACCATTTTATTTTATTGAAGGAATTCCTCATCGTCTTATACATATGCCTATAGGTTGGAGTAAAAGAATGCAACAATAATTTAAACCCTATACAGGAAAAAGAAGAGGTAAAAGAAACTGGTATAACTACGTACCTTCTTCTCATTCTCCATTGAAGGATAAGAATATTATATTAGCAGACGCTTGCTGGGTTTAGTAACGAACTTATCCGCATTCTTCTTCGTATTTTGAGAATTTAACGATTCTGAAAACTGTCATTTGATTTTTCCGAGATTTAAAATAAGAAAAATTAGATAAATAAAATAGATTTTTTGAATTCCTTATAGCAACAATAGAGATGCATGTTTCTGTTCCTGAAATAACAAAATCATTGATCTAAGAGCATCCATGGCTCACTTGAAGATATACATAATTGATCTTCCAAAGGCATCATATCGTGAGTGGTGGTTGTCACAACAACGGTATCTTTCATAGCCGATGATGGCACCAACATTTTAATCAGTCTATTTGTATAATTGAAAATTCGTCCATAATTTGTAGGTTTTAGAGGACTTCTTCTCCATTCCATTGCCAGAAGTTTTCTCTGTCATTAATCTATCTCATTGTCACCTGAACATAATTGTCCCTAAGGTTCAAAATCTTTCTCAATTTATTCGATCAAAATTATCTAATTCTATCGGGATGATAATAATGAATTTGCAATAACCTGCCAAATCCAACCTCAAAATTCACCACTGTCAAATTATAATCTGGTATCATTTAAAAAACCTCATTTCGTTTTTTTGTCTTTTAGTACTGACTTGACTGCTATAGAGCATGAAGCTGAAACTTCTACTCCACTCAGATAAAATGTGTACCTTGGTATATATTCGCAAGTATTTAGTGCACGTGAGCTAATAAACCGTACCTGCTTATTGTCATATCAAACACTAGCGTATTATTTACTCAATTCTGAACTAAATCTTCCCTTTAAACTCTATATTTGTCTTGTTATCCCTTATGGTAAACCATAATCAACAGTGTGTTTGAGATACCGTCTTTGACCAAGTGAGACATCAGAAGTAACAGTAAACAAAGACAAAGACAAATAAAAAAAAAAACATAATATTCATAACAAATGGATACCCAGATTATTCTAAAGAGAGAACGTTACAAAAATGGACCGAATTCATATGATGACCTCAAAACAAAAGAATTGTTTTAAAAAAATTTAGCTGATATTTGAAAACTCAAAACATAATGTTCTTACATAGAAGGCAAGCGAGCAACAAGCTGATATTCGAAAAATAGCTGATATTAGTCGAACAAATCGAGTATATGCATCCAAAATCATGCAAATAAAAGTGGAAATTGAATAAGTGTCAAGCGATTAGCCAAGCAATACGTACTTAATATTAATTGCGTGTCATTAATCAAACACCGAAGTAGTCCAGATAAATCTCGTTTCGTCTATTTGATACTTTACTAATCTCTATCCTATAATAAATCTCCAACACCTAAGTTAAAAAATAGTCCCTCCATTTCTGGAAAAGTGTTACTTTTACTTTTTCAATTTGACCTATTTTTAGGCTCCATATGAAGTTTTAACTATGGTGAACTAAATCAAATCAAATTCGCCAATTCACATTTCAATTTTTAATATAAGATTCAAACTAGCGGGTAATGAGACTATGGAGAATTCACATATGAAGTTTCAACATTTCAATTATATTAGAATTCACATATGAAGTTTCAACATAATATTCATTTCAAATTTGCCAATTCACATGAAAGGTAATGAGATAATCAGTTAAATAATCAACCAATCAGTAGAATAGGTGAAATACACACTCGTTAGAGGAGTGTGAATAGATTTGGACTCTATTATATGCTGATGTTTGTATCCCTAATATTCTACACGAGAAAATGGGCTAACCTACACCAACAAAACTCCTCTTACTAACTAAGAAGGGTTCATTGGGCCTTAAGTGTTTCCCATGGATAGCCATGAAGGCCTTGCAAAGACTCCATGTGCAACAAACCAAGCTAGGCCTCACTAGTAAACGAGCCAATGGGCAAAAACTCCAAGTTGAGCTAACAAGTCCCACATAAGCGTGCCACGTCACCGACCCACAACCAACCGGCAGCTGCCACGTCAGTATGTAGCCACGCCAGCACACTGACACGTCAGCAAGTGTGGTGTCAGCAAATGTGTGCTACGTCAGCAAAAGCGCTGACGTGGCAGGTGACACGTCATAAAAAAATCTGACACGTCGGCAAAAATGTTTATGTGGCACTGAACACGTCATCAAAAACTTCCACGTCAGCGAAGACGCTGACGTGGCACTGGACACGTCAGCGGAAAAGGGTGCCATGTCACCAGAGGCGATGACGTGGAAGTTGACGCGTCTATCAGACCGCTAGAAATAACTCCGTTATTAACGGCGCCAGAATATGCTAAGCATATGCCGTTAAACGCTAACAAAATCAGCATCTTCGGTTACTTCTGACGGCGTTATTAACGGCGTCAGCATATGCCTAATGTCGTCAGAATATTCCGTAAATACGACGGATAACAGCAGCAGTTGCTACCGGCGGCCAACCCAGACGGCAATCGGCGAGTAATTTCAGCGATTAATCGGAAACGATTAAATGGTGGCGGTTATTTAGTGCATTTCGATCCATCTTAGTCCCGTAGTCCCGGCTGTTTACGCCCCAGTCCAATTACTCTTGGGATTCTTGCGCCTCGTCTGATTACACCCACTTCTCCTACACATTTGGTTATACACACCCCATTGTGGCTCATTAATTGTGATGGAAGTTATTAAGAATATTCTGGATGCATGCAGGTGATCAATGCCAGAGTAATGCAACCATGCAGGCATGCGGGTCCAGTTACTACCAATGGGAATTTAAGGGGTCAGCCATAAACAACAGGCATGCAGAGTCATAACAGGCATGCAGAGTCATAACAGGCATGCAGGGCCATTACCGCAATTGATGCCTGTATCTAAAACGGAAATTCGCGACATATAAATGGATGATTTAGAAAACCAAAAAGGTATGCAATCTTCCCCATTAAAACTCCTGTGAAAATATTCTCTTGCTAACTTAGCCATCGGAGGGTTTTTTGCAGGTACCCCCCACCTTTCTCCATTAACCAAATCAATTGAAGATTGAAGCGGCGATCGACTCCTTGCAGGAACATCACACAAATTTCTGTGTTTGGGGTAGAAGTGATTTTACCTTACAAACAGTGGCGCCGACTAATGGTTTCGAGAAAAGAAAAAATGTTTTTTTACTAGATTGAGCTATGGAAATAATCAGACAGACTGCTCGAAGGTCTGATTCTACCAGCAATTCCCAACCACGCAGGAGACGCGAAATTGAAAGGAACGAAATTGAGGTTCAATCCGCACCTGCTATACCCACTGGAAACAGACAGGGTCAAGATCATACTCATAACAGATCGCTGGATCGTGGACGGGATCGAGATCGCTTTAGTGATAGAGCTCCAGATTGAAAACGGAGAAAGGAAAAACAACTTTTGATCGAGAACGAAGTTATTGGCGTTGATAGGGAAAACCCAGATGTTCGTGAAAACAGAGGGTATGCATTCGGCAGCCCATCTAGAAGGAATCGCAATCGAAAGGATATGCGTAATGGCCGCACCGCGACTCCTAGTACAGAGGAGGAACAACTACTGAATCGGCTAGACGAGCTACATAAGGAGAATGCTATCCTGAGACTAGAACGTGAAAACCAAACGCGACATAGGTCTGCTGTTTTGAACAATAAGAGGGTTCGATCTGTATGGCAACGCCTTGGAGGTCGAATTGGACCGCAATTCGCAGATTCTAATAGAGAAGTGATCAATAATGATTGCAGAGATAGGAATCTACTGGTCACAGGAAGGTAGTTCCTCAGATGGCGACCTAAACGCCATAAAAGAAGCTCGTCTTACCAAGATAATCGAGAAAGTGATGATGAAAAAACATTCCCGAGAAGAAAATATGGAAAGGCTACATCGAGCATCAAGAGCTCCGTTCAAGCAGAATATCAGAGAATTCAGGCCACCAATAAATTTCTTAGTTCCAAAATTACCAGAATTCGATGAGAAAACTGATGATCATGATCAGCACGTCTTAAACTATGATACATCCATGTCCTTGTGGCAGTACAACGACGTGTTGATATGTAAAATGTTCCCGCAATCCCTGACGGGAAGAGCTATAACGTGGTTCAATCATCTCCCAGCACAGTCGATCGGAACTTACCATAAGTTGATCGATGATTTTTGCTCTAACTATAAGTACAACAAATGTGACCGGAAAGGATGCCATTCACTGTTCCTTCTAGGAATCCGGAAGGAGGAAAGCATCAGAAAATTCACTAGGCATTTCAAGCAAGAGTTAGCGGACGTGGATGGAGAGAACGACCAAGTTCTCATTGCGACATATAAACAGGCTTACCAGCATGATCAAAGAGGTGTGTACGGTTCTTTGGTCAAGAGACCACCAAAAACTTTGGAGGAACTATATGATCGAGTTGAAGAGTACGCCCGAGTGGAGGATGATTCTAAAGCCAGGGAAGAAGTTAACAGATCATCTAATCATACAAATGACGGGAAGAAGGAAAAATCCAAGAACCGTTCAAACGGACAGCATAATGATCGCGGTGATGCTCGAGAGAAAAATCAAGGTGAACTCACCGAAACTGGGTACCAGAAATTTCATGATATAAAGCTGACCCCGCTGAACGTCAGTCTTACAGAGCTGTAAGAAAAAATACACAAGGATTTGAGCCCCCCCACGTCCTTTGGCAGCAGAAACATGAGATAAACGTGATAGGAGTAAATACTGCAAGTTCCATAAAGACCATGGTCACAAAACTGAGAACTGCCGCTCCTTACAGATCGAGATTCAGCGAATGATCGACGCTGTAAAGCTGCAACAGTACGTGAAAAAGGACTTCGGGAAAGGTCCTGGTCAGTTTGGTACTGCACATGTGATTAACGCTCGTGTGATTAACGTCAATCACGCCATGATCCATTCAATGACCAGGAGGACATCGGAAGACGAGACCAGGAAAAAGCTCAGACAGCTGAAAGAATGGTACCTGACAAATCACATTGACTTTGTCAGCAGCAATGGATCAGAAACTAAGGAGCTTGGGTGCAAAAAGATAGAGTTCTCTGATGCATACATGATAGGTGTATATGCTCCACACAAAGATGCCGTCGTTATAACTGCTTGGATTGGCATGTTTCGTGTGCACCGGATTTTAGTCGATACTGGAAGCTCAGTGAGTGTGCTGTTTTCAAGAACTTACGCCTCTATGAATCTCCCACATGACTTGATCGAGGAAGATGAAAACCCAATTATCGGTTTCAGCGGCGAAGTTACAAAGGCCATTGGAAAAGTAAAAATACCGATAACAGTGGCTGACAAGTCTGTCTTGGGAACTTTATTGTTGTTGGATTGTAGAGCACCCGACAACACGATCGTAGGACGAGATTGGATGCATGAGATCGGTGAAGTCACGTCATCTAATAATCAGTGCCTGAAGATTATTACCCCAGAAGGAGTTGTAAAGGTTAGAGGTGACCAGATGGCCGCCCATAAGTGTCATGAGAATGCAATGGATGAGTATAAGAAGTCAAAAGTCAGTGGAAACTAGATCATGCGAGTCGAGCAGAAGTAGCAATTACAGTACCCTTTTCCTCCAGAATAATATAGGGGAGAGGATGCAGCTGAACCCCCGACGGTCGAGAAACTGATCGAGGTCCAGATTGGAGATGAGGAGCACAAGACAACGTTCATAGGGGCAGATCTGCCTTCACACAAATGTGATGGTTTAATTACATTGCTAAGGGCAAACGCCGACGTTTTTGCATGGAGTTTTATTGAGATGCTAGGAATAGATCCAAATGTAGCCTGCCACAGGCTAAATATCGATGAGAATTTCCGTCATGTTCGACAGAAAATCAAGAATATGGCGTATAGCAAAAAAGATGGAGTCACCGAGGAGGTAGAAAAACTGTTGGAAGCAGGATTCATTCGACCTGTGCAATATCCTCGATGGATGTAAAATGTGGTAGTCGTTCCAAAGAAAAATGGTAAAATTCGTGTCTGTATCGATTTTACCTACTTGAATAAAGCATGTCCGAGTGATCCATACCCGCTGCCAATGATAAGAGATTTGGTGGATAAAATCGCGGGGTTCGAGATACTGTCATTCATGGACGGTTTTTCTGGGTATAACCAAATACCTTTGTTCTAGGACGATCAATAGCATATTGCGTTCGTGACTGACAGGGGGGTTTACTGCTATACTGTAATGCCGTTCGGGCTTAAGAACGCAGGGGAAACCTACTAGCACTTGGTAGACCATATGTTCAAGGATCTGATAGGGAAGTCGATGGAGGTATACATTGATGATATGGTAGTGAAATCTCATCAAAAAGAATCGCATCTTCTTGATTTGCAAAATACTTTCGATATCTTAAGGAAATATCGTATGATGCTCAATCCAGCAAAATGTTCATTCGGGTTGTCATCAGGAAAATTCCTAGGCTACTTGATGACACACAGAGGAGTCGAGGCGAACCCGGATCAAATCAGAGACATCAGAGAAATGCCATCCCTTAGAACGAAGAAGGAAGTCCAGAAGCTAGTAGTACGATTGACAGCCTTAAACCGTTTCATTTCACGCTCGTCGGATCGGTTCAAGCCATTTTTTGACGTTCTGAATAAAGCAGTCAATTTTGGTTGGACGGCTGAGTGTGAAAGGAATTTTGATGAGATAAAACAGTATTTGTCAACCACACCAGTTTTGGTGAGTCCGAAAGCTGTACAACCTATTGGAGTTTATCTGGCTGCAACGGAAAACGATGTCAGTGCAGTGCTGTTTATTGTGGATCCATATGAGAAACCTGTTTACTTTGTCAGTAAATCATTGACGAGGGCGGAAACACGGTACAAGAAAATTGAGAAGATAGCACTTGCATTGTTTCATGCATCTCAGCCAAGTCATCACGTCTCTGGGGGCGAGTTTCACAACACTCCAAACAGCGCGTTTGGGGGCGAGTTGTGTAACACTCCGGAAAAATATGAATTCGTAGGGAAACCCGAAATTCTTAACCCATAACAAGTTATGAATTAAGAGGGGGCGATGTTTGTACCCCTAATATTCTACACGAGAAAATGGGCTAACCTAGACCAACAAAACTCCACTTACTAACTAAGAAGGGTTCATTGGGACTTAAGTGTTTCCCATGGATTGCCATAAAGGCCTTGCAAAGACTCCATGTGTAAGAAACCAAACTAGGCCTCACTAGTAAACGAGTCCATGGGAAAAAACTCCAAGTTGAGCTAACAAGTCCCACATAAGCGTGCCACATCACCGACCCACAACCAACCGGCAGCTTCCACGTCAGCATGTAGCCATATCAGCAAGTGTGGTGTCAGCAAAAGAGCTGACATGGCAGGTGACACGTCATCAAAAATACTAACACGTCATCAAAAATGCTGACGTGGCACTGAACACGTCATCAAAAACTGCCACATCAGCGGAAAAGGGTGCGATGTCACCAGAGGCGATGACGTGGCAGTTGACGCGTCTGTCAGCCCGTTAGAAATAACGCCGTTATTAACGGTGCCAGAATATGCTAAGCATATTCCGTTAAATGCTAACGGAATCAGCATCTTCGGTTACTTCTGACGGCGTTATTAACGGCGTCAGCATATGCCTAACGTCGTCAAAATATTCCGTAACTACAACGGATAACAGCAGCAGTTGTTTCCGGCGGCCAACCCCAACGACAATCGGTGAGTAATTTCCGCGATTAATACTAATCGGCATGCAGAGTCATAACAGGCATGCATGGCCATTACTGAAATTGATGCCTGTATCTAAAACGGAAATTCGCGACCTATAAATGGATGATTTAGAAAACCAAAAAGGTATGCAATATTCCCCATTAAAACTCCTGTGAAAATATTCTCTTGCTAACTTAGGCATCGGAGTATTTTTTGCAGGTACCCCCCACCTTTCTCCACCAAATCAATTGAAGATTGAAGCGGCGATCGACTCCCAGCAGCAACATCACACAAATTTCTGTGTTTGGGGTAGAAGTGATTTTACCTTACAAACAACTGACAATCTTATAATTCATAAAAAATAATCTTTCCCACCACCGGTGCATGGTTCAAATAATGGAATTTTCAAAATCATTATTGCAGCAGTGGCAGAATCTTCTAGACATCGGTTAAAAATGAAAAGAAAAAATAGTTTTTTTTGCCTTTTTTCCTAGTGTAGTCACACCCCTGATTGGCAGTGTAGGTGTAAATTATCCACAGATCCAGGTGGAAACATCTTAAGCGCTGATGTACCCAAAAAACGAAGAAACCCGAAGCATGGGATGAAGACTAGCAGGCGCAAGATTTAAGGAGACATGTGGATCGGGCGTGATTGCTAGACAGCTGTCGAACAAGACTTGACCCCAGGCTTCTGACAAAGCTGACAAGACAAGACATGGTGGGTCAAACGAGGAGCGATGGTCAAATGGATAAGAAGGTACGTGTCACATCGGCCAACTGTAAGGGCGACAGATACAAAGGTCGACAGGCTAGAAGGGCGATAGACAAGACAGACGATATCGCGCCAAGAAAACACCCGAAGGGATCGGCTCGGACGAGAGGCAGGAGAAGGAATCAAAACATATCGGCCACATGTACATAAGAAGGGACGACATAAGTAGGCCCGACCACAGAACTTCAGATTAGATATAACTTGACCAACACCCTAGTTTGATTGTATGTAATCTTTCCTATAAATAGAGAGACTTATATCCAAGAAGAGGTGGGTTGTAATTTTGGGAAGAGAGGCTCGAGACTTTATCAAGTAGGTATAAAGTGAGAAGTGAGTTGATTGTGTAAGAAAGTTGAGTGATGAGCAACACCTTTATAACACTTTGAAGCAATAAGATTCACCCTTTCACTCCTGTGGACGTAGGTAATCATACCGAACCACGTATATCTTATGTCATTGTTGAGTCTTTACTTTGGTTTGCATGTGTAGAAGGTTTCTATCCTTTGGATGTAGTTTGTAGTAAAATGCATCTACATTCTGGCGCCGACTAAGGGGGTCCGACTAAGATCTCCGGATACTTTGCCTTGAATACCTTCAGAGACGATCATAATCTCCTAAATACACGTTAATGTGTTGTACTTGAAGCTACGATAAACTCTTTTTCCGAAATGATGTTTATTTTGAGTCATTTGCTGTGTAGATAAAGTTAGAGCAATGGCAATGTCTTCGACAGTAGCAGTTCTCCTATTTTTTCTCCCGTCAACAGTCCGATCAGCAGAGAATCTTCACGAGCTCACCAGCGACTAACAGGTCCGGTTAGAAGCCAGGTGAAGAATCTGTTGAAAGGACGACTGTTTGTTTTCGATAGTTGAGTTATTTTTGATATTAAGCGAGTCGTTCTCTAGCTACGGTATGAAATTGGGTGCTCAGATTTATCAAGGGTTTACGTTTTAAATGACTCCTCGTGTTTTAATCTGTCAATCATATAGAGTTCTTGCCGGTGATGTGGCATGAGCTACCGGAAAGGTCATAATTAGATCTCGAGAAAGTAGAGTCGGTACAAACTTGGTTAGATTCTTGGGGTTGCGTGCCATACTTTTAAAACATCATATGCATAAGTTCAATGATTTGGAGCATATAGAATAAAGGAAAAACTAACTTAAATGCATAGGTCGGGTACTGAAAGCGACATCGTACAGAGAGATAATGACAAATGAATAGAGCCTGCCACAGATTCAGCACAGGACCAAAACAGGTCAGATACGCGGAACCCATCTGAGTAATCGGAAGAGACTTTGTGTCTGCAAGCTTAGACGTAGTAATAATTGTGGTGTCAGTCGAATCTTTTTTCTTTTGTTTGAACTTATGTTCGTAAAGTCAGTTCAAAGTAAGGTGTTCATTGTATTAGCTGATGTAGGTAGGGACGATACTCATATCACCACACGTCATGCCCAATGGCTAGCACTTCAGGAACGAGAAGGATGTTGAGAAGCCGCACGGTAGCTAGAAGCAGCATGCAAGCAGAGGTAACTGGGTCGAGGCAGGAAGACAATCGACAACCACCGCTCGAGAAATCTCATGCAGCTGCGCGAGGCATGCCAATTGTTGATGAGGAAGTGGATTTGGGGCGAGATGATAATACCATACCATTAGACCATGTTATCTTGACCCAGAGAATAGTTGAGCAAGTTGACGGACTCACGACCTCAGATAACGATTACGATGAGAAAGCGATGGCAGCACAAGCTCAAAAACAAAGAGCTAGGCAACAAGCTGAGTACCAGGAAGCCTTGGGAAGAGAGCAAGAACGTCTCAGGAAGATTCAACTGGGGCGAGGAGTAGCTAGAAAAATTGATCCAACACCCGTCGGCCGTGTAACACGCCCGATACCACCCCCTTCGGCACCATTGCAGCCTCGGCCACACCATCCTAATGGACACTCTAGTCACGAAAGCACGGACCCTACTTTATTGGCCATTTTGGAAAGTCAGCGAAGGCAAGAAGTGGCATTAATGGAGCTCCAGCAATGAAATATCGCCCTAGAGTTTGAAAATTATCAGTTGAGGAATCAGCGAACCAGGTTAATAGGTTCATCCAGCCGACGAACATCAGGTTATCATGGCCGGTCAGGTCAATCCCCACCAATAATGGAGCCAAGCAACCCTAACCAGTCTGGGAGATCAGGTCAACCACCACCACCTCCCATACACCTTAAGACTCGTCCACTGTTGAGGAAAGGCGAGAAGGGACGGACGACAGGATCGGGCCACAGAAGCTAAACTTAAGGAATTAGAGGCAAAAATCAAAGAGCTCTCTGGCGGTTGCGAAGAGAACAAGCTGGCAGAAATTATGAGTGAAGCCGAGAAGATGCCTTTCTATAAAGAACTCGAAAAAATGCCGTTCCCACCAAAGTGAACTTTTCCTATGTTTCCATCATGGTTCGACGGAATAGGAGATGCTATCGAGCATCTCAATATGTACACCATGTCATTAATTCAATGGAAGAACAACCCGGTAGTTATGTGTAAATTATTTCCATCTAGCCTGGAGGGCGAGGCACGAGATTGGTTTTATTCACTCCTACCTGGGTCGATTAACGGGTATGATGCGCTAGTCGAAGCCTTCCTTGGGACCTACATGCACAACATTCGACCTCGGCCAAGAATGAACAAGTTTTTTACCCTCGCCCGAAGGTTCAGAGATCCCTTAAGAACCCTCACCGATAGATGGAGGAAATTATGTACTGAAATTGGGAAGGTACCGGTGGATCAAGCTATCTTTGGGTTTGAAAATGTGTTAGGGAGATTGGACCCCATATGGATATCCATGTTCTCCGAAAAACCGAAAAACCTAAAGGAGAGGAGAAGAATGCAGGAACACTACATCGCACTAGAAGAAATTCAGGCTGAATCAAGAGATAGAGGAGTACAAGAGGCTAGTGCTGAAACTGGCGCTAAAGCAGTCGCGGACGATCCTGTTAGACGTCCAGAAAAAAGATCGGACCCTCCCCCGAGGAGCAGTGGGAAGAGAGAATGGATGGCCAAAGGGAAGAAGCCAAGGAATGAAGCCCGATCGTATACCCCTCTGAATGATTCTTTGGAGGAGGTATATTCAAGGAAGTTGAGAAGATAAACGACATCAACTACCCAACGTCAAGGGGAGTCCAGTTCAAAGAGACCAGGGATCACCTAGAATATTGTCACTACCATCAATATAGGGGCCATTCTACTAACAACTGCCAAGAAGTAAAGGATATTGTTCAGAATCTCATCCGAGATGGGTATCTAAGACAGTTCGTCCGACACCCACCTCAGCCGACAACAACACCCGATGTACCAGTTCATCAAGTCCGAATCGATAGGACGACTCAGTTCGTGAGTACCATATCACACTCAGCTATTCAAGAGTATAATCTCGGCCCGGTAATCACTTCTAGGATCCATAAAAGGGACCGCGATGGTAAGGAAATATTTAGCGTAGCTAAGTCCTCACCTATGGAACCTTGGATGGTGAAACCCATTTCATTCTCGGCCAAGGATGTCCCAGCAAATGGACAGGCACATAGTGATCCCCTGGTCATCACCCTATTGATCAAAGATTGGGGAGTAAGGAGGATCCTGGTGGATAGTGGAAGTTCAGTTGAGGTGTTATTTTATGATACGTTCATAAGAATGAAGCTGTCGGACGACATCCTCGTCCCATCAACATAACGCATCTACGGCTTCAATGGTACAGTAACTATCCCCAAAGTCTAAGTGACTTTAAGGGTTTCGGATGGGGAGGCCACCTCGACACACTAACTACCTTTTGTGTGGTCGACGTCGCCTCAACTTACGAAGCCATTATCGTGCGTCCATGGATCGCGGGGATTAAGTGGGTAGCATCGGCGTACCATCAGAGGTTAAGGTTCACGACTTGCAAGGGAATAATGGAAGTTGTGGGCGACTCCCAAGACGCACGACAGTGCATGAAAGTTGATGAAGAAATCAATGAAGAACGGTGAACTCGGAAAAGACGAGAGAATAACAAAGCAAAGGAAGTTCAGGCATCAAGAGAATTAGAAGAGGTGAATTCGCAAGTGGTCATGACGTATGAGACCCACGATTAAGACCTTTTATAGCAATAAAAGGAAAGGGCTCTATGTTGGGAAGCCAAATCCAATTTCTCGACAGTCGAGCCAACTAGGGAAGTAAACTTGGGGACGATAGTTGAGCCAAAGATAGTAAGGATCAGGGAATTGTTATCGGACGATCAAGCAAGTCAACTCACAAGGGTATTAAAGGAAAATTTAGATGCGTTCGCCTGGGAAGTACGCGATTTAGAGGGTATTGACCCAAAGGTCTGCTGCCATCACTTAAAGATCGATCCGAAGTTCAAACCAATTAGGAAAAAAATGAGGCGCATCGTGCCAGAGTTATAGGCAGCAGTTGAGGCCGAGCTGAAGAATCTACAAGAGTCCGGAATAATCAGGAAATCCCATTACCCACAGTGGATATCTAACATGGTCGTAGTACCAAAAAAGAAAGGGGGAGTTAGAATATGTATTAATTTTAGTGACTTGAACAAAGCCTGCCCGAAGGACAGCTTCCCTCTCCCCAGTATAGACATAGTTGGATATGAGGCGATGACGTTAATGGATGGATACATGGGCTACAACCAAATACCACTAGAGTCCGAGGACCAAGAACATACTTCCTTTTTCACACCAAGAGGACTATATTTTTTTACCAAGATGCCTTTCGGACTTAGAAATGCTGGGGCTACATACCAAAGACTGGTAGGCGACATGTTCGAAGACAAGATCCACGACACCATAGAAGTTTACGTGGATGACATGTTAGTTAAGAGTCGTCGAGCCAAGGATCACGTCCGAGACCTTCGCGAGATTTTTCAGACAATGAGGAAACACAAGATGAAAATTAACCCCGCCAAGTGCGACTTATGGGTCACATCAGGAAAATTCCTAGGGTATATCATAACCCCCAGAGAAATAAAAGCATATCCCGAGAAGGTTAGGGCCGTCTTAGAAATGCCATCTCCCGCGACAGTAAAGGATGTACAAAAGATAAATGGTTGTATAGCAGCACTTGGGGGATTTGTGTCACGATCATCGGACAAATGTAAAGCCTTTTATGACATTCTGAAGAAAGGAGAAAAATTTCAATGGACGGATGCCAGCGAATAAGCTTTTCAAAATATCAAACTACACATATCTAGTCTCCCGGTCCTTCAAAGGCCCGAGCCGAAAGAAGTTCTTATGTTATACTTAAGAGAGACACCATATTCCATTAGCGCAGTATTAGTAAGGACGGAGGGGAGTGTGGAAAAACCCGTATATTTTACCAGCAAAACACTAAGTCTGGCCGAGAAAAACTATACTCGAATGGAGCAGATGGTACTTGCGCTAGCCTTTGCCGCTTCTAAGATCCGAACATATTTTCAAGCTCATCGTATACGGGTGCTCACTAAATCGCCCATCGAAGCAGTTTTGGATAGTGCAGGGCGATCAGGGAGAATCTCTAAATGGGGATCCCTAATCAAACAGTACGATGTCGTGTAGGAGACAAGGATGGAGATCAAATGACAGGTCGTGGCCGACTTCTTGGCGGATTTCCCTCTCAGTGACGAGCACAAAGTGGAAGATATACCGGGGATGATGGAATAACCAGAAGAACATGCTGACTTATTAGCAGCCAATAGTCCTACACGGTGGGAGGTTTTCGTTGATGGGGCATCGAACAAGGAAGGATCAGGCCTCGGGATGGTGTTCACCACGCCAAAGGGGAGAAAGATGGTACATTCATTCAGTCTAGAATTAAAGGAAACGAACAACATCACCGAATATGAAGCGGTGATTCATGCTTTGCGGATAATTGTAGAAATGGGGCTGCACGAGGTCCGTTTAACCAGCGACTCACAATTGGTGATCCGACAAACTACGGGCCAATATGCTACACACGATTCTGTGCTGCAAAAGTATTGGGAGCTCGCCAAATTTTACATCAAGCAAATACCAAACATTAAATTCCATCACATTTGCCGAAAATATAACAGACATTCGGATGCTCTATCATACATCGCCTCACATCTAGTAGACCCGAGCATCGAAGGCATACGTGTTATGAGGCTTCTTACCCCTTCTATCCCGGAAACACCAGAAGTACGGATCGATGTGGCTAGTAATACAGCCGAGAGATACAAAGAAGGTGATTGGAGGAATCCTATACATCAGTACCTGGAGACGGGAGAGCTACCCAAGGGTCGACCCGAGATAAATAAAATCAAAAGTAAATCGGGTGCCTACGAGTTAAGAGATGGGATTTTATATAGGAAATATTACTTAGGACCACTCTTAAGATGCTTGAGTAAAGAAGAGGGCCACATAATCCTGCATGAACTTCACTATGGAGCGGCCGGAAATCACAGCTCGGGTAGAAGGTTGTCGGCCAAGGTAAAAAAAATGGGCTACTTTTGGATATACATGAATGAAGATGCAAAGCAAATGGCGAAATCTTATGAAGAATGTCAGTAAGAAAATCCATGCTCAAGGAGTACCTTTAAACTTAGTTATAAGCCCGTGGCCCTTTGCTAAGTGGGGTGTAGACATTGTCGGACCATTACATGTAGGGACATGGCAAAGGAAGTATTTGATCGTGGCCACTGATTACTTTACCAAATGGGTAGAGGCGGCATCACTAAGGCATATTCGAGACAAAAATGTCTTTAAGTTTATTTGGGAACATATCATCTGCCGCTTTGGGGTCCCTGCAGCAATCGTCTCTGATAATGGAAAACAACTACAAGGTGAGAACATTGATCTTCTATTCAACACATACAACATCAGGAAGAGTAAAGCTACACCGATTTACCAAAACCATCGCCGATAATATGAAGAAGAAACTAGATGGGGAATATGGAAATTGGTGTGAAGAGCTATATAATTTTCTATGGGCGTACAGAACTACACGAAGAGAAGCTACGGGATTCTCTCCGTTTATGCTTACCTACGGGACCGAGGCAATTCTACCAACGAAAGGAATGATCCCTACCACAAGGACGGAGGCATGGAGGCGAAACGTTTCGTCCGACCTAATTATGGCCAAACTCAATGATCTGGAAGAAACAAGAGAGATGGAACTACAAAAGATGGAAAACTACCAAAGGCGGTTACATCGAGAATACAACAAGCATGTCCGACCAACAGAATTTAACCCAGGGGAACAGGTATTGAAGTTCCTGGCTGAATGGGAGCGAGACAAAAATGGAGGAAAGATAGCACCAAAGTAAGCTGGGCCGTATATAATTGTGTCAAAGGCGGGCGAGGGTTCGTATCGGCTACTGCGACTCGATGGAACAAAAGAGCCCAAACCTTGGAACATCAAGTACTTTAAAATCTACCAGCCTTGAAGGGCGACGCGGGGAAAAGTTAAGCCTACATGTATTCTATCTTTTTGAAACCGTGAGGGGTATGAGATAGGGAATGAGTGACTAATGGTCATTCGTACTCGGGGAAAAGCCAGTGTGGAAGTGCCGAGGTGACTTACACTCGAATGGTCATTCGTACTCGGGGCAAAGCCAGTGTGGAAGTGCTGAGGTGATTACACTTGAATGGGCATTCGTACTCGGGGCAAAGCCAGTGTGGAAGTGACGAGGTGCCTTACAGTCGCCTAGCTATTCGTACTCGGGGCAGTGGTAGTGTGCAAGTTACAAGGTAGCCTAAGGGTTCTGGTGGTTGGAAACCAGTTCCAAAGGTTGTTGAGACGCGAGGTCTCCTCAGATAGATGGCCTACTTACATTTGAAAGGTCGCCCCCATCGCAGGTGGCTGTTTCCACTTGCCTGAGATTGGTTGGTCGATAACCTCTCGGGAATATCGGGCCTAGAACTAGGTTGGACGGTACCCTTCAACTGAATCCAAGAAATAGTGATGAGATACCCCAATTAGGACATGGCATTGGGCCCAATGACCCTCCTTGTTGGGTGTGTTCGACAGAAAAGGTTAAAATACTAACTTACATGAACGATAATTGCAGGAATGATATAAGGAACAAAAGATACTTCGATAGCGTCATGCGTCTATTTTAAGGAAGTACGGAAAGATTCATGCAACCATACGAAACAAAAAGTTTAACGGAAGTAAAACAAACAACATCGGCGACGCATCACCCCCAATAAAACAAACAAGTAGTGTATCAAAAGTATAAAATGGGAGAAGTGTTCAAAGCGATTTACAACCCAACAGAAGGGGCAAATTACTGACGCAGCACTACAAAAAGAGACTTCAAGACTTGGAGGGAGCAGTGTCTGCTTTCTTATGCGCGACATCGCGCCGCTTCTTCTCCACCCACTCCTCAATGCCCGACTGAACCTTCTCGTCTATCTCCTCTGAATGGGCGATGCGTTCATCCTCGAGTTGTTGAGTAAGCTGAGAAGCGTTTTCCTTAGATTTAGCTAGCTTAGAACCCAGATCGGCCTCAAACTGCTTCAATCGTCGGACCTCCAGATCCATTTCACGAGAACGTTGTTGCTCGCCTACAAGAACACAACAAATACAGATTATTCATTACGGTTTAAGGTTTCTCGAGACATAACCTAAGCTTAAGGAACTTCTTCAACACGTCGCTCACAAGACCTGAAAGAGATGGTAAAACGGATTCAAGTGACTCTATGTATTTGGACAGTTTATCTTCATCCTTAGACAGTTTTAGGGTTAGCTCATTGTAGCATTGCTCATTAAACTCGTTACTAGGACATTACTTCTTATGCTCATTCCAGTAGTCCATTAAATGGTTGCGCGACACCTGGAGTACTGCAAGTTACTATGTACTCCATTCTAGCTCACCCCTCACTTTATCAAACTCACTAACTTGGCCCATCAGATCTCTATTAGCTCGCTCCACCACATCTTTATCCCTCAATATCCGACGGCGATCCTCATGAAGATCTCGATTCTGCAACTGTAGAGCGTCTACCCGCTGCTCTAGGTTTGTGGCTAGAGAAGATTTCTCAGCGGCGAGACATTGGGAAGAGCCCAAGTGAGCCGTAAATTGTCTATCTCTGCAGGGTCATACTCAAACTGGCGATATCGTTCTAGCTCTCCCTCAAGTCTTGCAATTTCCTCGGCTTGGCGGTCCATTTTATCATATTTGTTTGCCATTCGCCGATGGAGATTCTCCGCCAAATCCTTTTCAATATCCCACTTTCTCTTCATGATCCTAAACTATGAAGCAGCGTCTAAACCTATACTAGCTACCTCGGCTAGAAGAAGGATACCCGACTCAAGATACTAGTACGATAAACTCAATCAACACAAACTAAGGTTTCAAGAATAATAATCTACCTTGAGCATCGGCGAGCTTGATCTCCATCTCGTTCGCGCGACCCTTATCATTCTGAAGATGAAGTTGGAGAGATTATATCAACTGCTTGTCTCTGCGACGATTGGCGGCATCTAAACGTACCCGGTTCAGGATATGACACACGTAAACAAGATTAAATTGTAGGCAATAATGAGAACAGAAGTATGAAGTGAGGCATCACCATACCGAAACGATTCACTCACCATAGTGTCAATCCCCAGGGAGATATCTCCATAGAGGGGAACCTCATTCAGCATCTCTTCATCGTTATATGCTCCAAAATTAGGAGAAGTAAGCGCACCCAAAGAGTTCATGATCGGGACAGAGACAGTGAAGGAAGTCTCAGCACTAGACGACGACCCATCAGTAATCCGGGGAACACGAGGAACCTCTACCAGTACGTCAGTAACAATCTTCTCCACGTCGGGCGTCTTCTGGGGCTCCTGCTGGTCGCCCATACCTTGCTCATTGTCTTTGACACTCGAGACATTCTCATCAAATAGCTCATCTTCATTGGACAGATCAATGACTGGGTTCCTCCTCGTCGGTGGCTTAACAACTTTATTACCTCTGAGGGGATTACGCCTAAGAGGTTGGGGGTCAGACTCATCAACATTATCATCATCGTGCCGAGGTTTCTGCAAAAGGTGTTTCATCAGAACACGTGAAGGCAAAAAATAGGGGCAAGTACATGTACTTATAAGAAATTCATTATGATTGTTACCTTCCCCTGGTCTTCCTCAACCCTTGTGCCAGCTGATCGTTTCCTAGACGATCCAGTAGCCTTGGTGGAATTGCCCTAAGATTTTTAAACAACAACAAATGTCCAGTTGACGTCGACGCTAACAAGATAGAAACCAAAGAAAGTAGGAGAAGACACATACCTTATCAACCTTGTCATCATTAACCACCCAAAAAGAATAGGGCTCGGCGGGAAAAGTAGGCGACGGGAAGCTACCATGGAGAATGGGACCTCGGACAAAAAGTGGAACCCGGGGATAAATTGGGTCATTAGAATGGTGGGGTCGCTTTTTAGAACCTTGGCCGATAGGATCAGCATCCAGCATCATTCTTTCAACACCCTCGGGCATAGTCCTATGACGATGAGGACTAGCAGCAAAACCGGAAAGGTCACCTAAGGTGGAAGTACCAACTCGATAGTTAGAAAGGAAGTTAATAACAATATATGTTGAAGCGTCCTCGGGCTTGTAGGTCGACCACTCGGTGGTAGAACCGCGACCATATCGGCGATCCCTCCACTCGTTCATAATCCGGAAAGTATTGCCAGTCCATTGAGCCAAAGCACGAGAAGGCTTAATCTGGGAAAGAACCTCATAGTAAAAAGGGATGTTAGGGTTATACAATGGAATGCGAAGGCCTATATCCAGTTGACCTTGAGTGATGACAACGCAATCAGCCGACTGCTTGTGCTTCTTCATGTCGGACTTCTTCAGAAGACTGTTTTGGCCCGAGATCAGGGTAACTTCGTAATTTCCAAGATCGTACTTTTCCTTCAACTGCTCAATGAACTCCTCGTCGAAAATATCTCTCACCCTTCTCTCGGACCTGCACGAAATATAAGGAGAATCATCAGGAAAGATAGATTTCATCGCACGATCATCATACATGGAAGGGCTCTCAAGAGAAAATAGAGAAGCAAGGGAAAAGGCATCAAACTCAGAAAAAACATCATCAACAGACCTTTTCTCAGTCATGGTGGGAGAAGAAGCCATCGATGGAAATAGTGCAGAACTTGGTATTTGATGGTGAGGGGCGGGACGACAAGAATGTAACCACCGATAATGTAGCAGTCGATAAGGAAGAGATGAAGAAAATAAAATCAAGAAAACAAGGGTTTTTAGAAGCAAAGAGTGATGAAGAAATCTGGGAGAAAATATTGCAGCGGCGGACAGAAATAGAAATGGCAAAGAAGAAGAAGGAAAAAAAGAAACGGGATATTTAAAGGGGAAGAGTTGTAACCGACGCCGACGGTTACAGGTAATAAAGTGGAGTTAGTGGGGCGTTGCATGGCGGAATTCGCGGCATGGTCGAAGAAGTGGGAAGTTGGGACGATTTTCTTCCACTCGTGTCGGCCACACGAGCGAAATAAGGTGCATAAATGTAGGTGTAAATTATCCACAGATCCAGGTGGAAACATCTTAAGCCTTGATGCACCCAAAAAACGAAGAAACGCGAAGCATGGGATGAAGACTAGCAGACGCGAGATTTAAGGAGACACGTGGATCGGGCGTGATTGCTCGACAGCTGTCAGAAAAGACTTGACTCTAGGCTTCTGACAAAGCTGACAAGACAAGACATGGTGGGTCAAACGAGGAGCGATGGTCAAATGGATAAGAAGGTATGTGTCACATCGGCCAACTGTAAGGGCGACATGCTAGAAGGGCGATAGACAAGACATACAATATCGCGCCAAGAAAACACCCGAAGGGATTGGCTCGGACGATAGGCAGGCAAACGAATCAAAACATATCGGACACATGTACAGAAGAAGGGACGACATAAGCAGGCCCGACCACAGAACTTTAGATTAGATATAACTTGACCAACACCCTAGTTTGATTGTATGTAATCTTTCCTATAAATAGAGAGACTTATATCCAAGAAGAGGTAGGTTGTAATTTTGGAAAGAAAGGCTCGAGACGTTATCAAGTAGGAAGAAAGTGAGAAGTGAGTTGATTGTGTAAGAAAGTTGAGTGAGGATCAACACCTTTGTAACACTTTGAAGCAATAATATTCACCCTTTCACTCCCGTGGACGTAGGTAATCATACCGAACCACGTATATCTTGTGTCATTTTTGAGTCTTTACTTTGGTTTGCATGTGTAGAAGGTTTCTATCCTTTGGATGTAGTTTTTAGTAAAATGCATCTACAAGCAGAGAGAAGGCTTAAGAAATAAATAAATACGTTTTTTTTATTAGATGAACAAGTATTATTTATTCATGATTTGAAGAACCCGTTAGCCCGCTAAAATGCCTTAGAGCTTCTCCAATGGTTATTGTATGTATTTCCTATGTGACAACACAGATAAGACATCTTTATTCCAAATTTTCGTTAAGTTTAGGTGAAAAAAAGTTATTTATCTCCAATGGTGTTGTTTGTGATCATTTTCTTATTTAAAAATTGGACGTTTACACATCACACATTTTGCATATGTGTGTTTACACACGAAAATAATTAAAATTAGTGTTTACACGTTTTTAGAGGTAACAATGTAGTTAAGATCAAATACATGGGTATTTTAATTTTCTCTATAATTAAGTTTTCCAATTTTAGCCTTATACAAAATTTGCCGATTCTTCCGTTTTACTTTAATTTTTGCGATCAACTTCATTAGCTTCCTTTTTTGTAGAAAAATGGGTCAAATACTTATCCAAATAGTTTCCCTTTTTGTTGGTAAGTAGATAGATTGTTGGGTATTAACGAATACGAAAGTGATAGAACATAACAACTTTCATAAAAAATCGTTTTTGCAAATCGGCTAGAGTCGTGCTGTCACGCGAACATCCGCGTGCAGCAAAAATGAACTCGCATCCTTTGCCCGTCGGATGTGTTTCTAATCTACATATCCGAGATTGTTGTTTACTTTGACTTTTCTCATAGCACGTATTCCATTTTTAGTCCTTCATTAAGAAATGATTTAAGAAACCAAGAAAGCATTAATTACCTGTTATTGTGATCCTCCCAGAGGATAATTTTTCTTGCAGCAAACTCCAAAGTTCATTGGATTCAATAGCATTAATCCATCAAAAAAAATGACAGCTCCATATAAATATAATCGTTAATCTACAAATATATTCATTTTATAATCATGAATCAGAAATTAACAAAACTTATAAAAACAACTCAAGAAGAAACGGAGATTAACCGACCATCAGAATCTAAATAAAATGTTTCCATTAGCATTAGCATTAGCATTCACGAGGAGCTATGTGAATTCCAAATTTTCACTTGCAAATTTTTGTGTTCTGTTCATGAAGCTAATTCCAATTTTCACTCACAAATTCAAGTGTTTTTGAAGCTAATTCAAATTTTTACTTGCACATTCAAATGTTCTTCAAGCTAGTTCCAATTTTCACTTGTCATTAACGGAGGTACTAGAAGGGGCTACACACACTTCTGACTTCTGCATGCTTCGGTGTCAAGGAAGGAGATCATGTTATTATCATTCGCCAATGCAAACTGCTGTCGAAGACAGCGAAATTGAACTTGCGTGGTTTTTGATTCGTACATATAGGTTAGAAAGAGCTAATTTTTTAGCTCAACATTTTAGCTGTGTAAGAATCATTATACTATTCAAAACTATGGGTATTTAATAAATATACTCATTCAAAAACAAGTTTATGTTTGGTATGCATGTTCTTTTGGTCAAATCATTACATTTTAATAAAATTTTGTGAGCACTCAAAAAAGCAAAAGAGACCGAATTAGTTGCAGATCCTATAATTATCCGGTTGCTCTGGCATAGCAGTCGCATGATAGCATACGACAACTTATTAAAAGCAAATCTGCAAATACTCGGAGTTCCAAAGAGATCAACCTAACCCCAACTCCAAATATATGGAACCTTTACTCCTCGTTGTGCACCTACTACAACTACCATGTTAATAAAACAGAAAATGTAAATTACAAGAGTTCTAGAAAAATCAAGCAGATGCACATATACACACTAATCCCAACAGAAAATTAGATGCATATGCACATTTTATCCCGCCCTTTCCCTTCATGAATTCGAATTGGCAGTGTGTTTCTATCTTACCTTTGTACTCTTAGGAAGTGTGTTTTTTATCTTCTTTTGTACTCTTACTGTCACACAGTGTTTTGGAAATGTCATTATTTTGTCAGCTGTTGCCAGCCTGTAAGTCCAACCGTCCTTTCTATGTCTGTAAAAATACACACTCTCAGTGTGTTTTCTGGTAGGATGATTAATCATTGAATAGATGAGATTTGTTACAACTATGGTATCAGTTGCCTTTTCTTCCGCACCGCCATTATCATTTTTTCTCAAGATCTGAAATTCTTCTACTTTTTTTTTTGTTCTCAATTTGTTTCAGATCCATTTTCTTGTTTGTCTCCCAAATTCTTTGATTCATCATCATCTTACAGATAACAAATCAATTTTTGTTTATTTTTTTTTCGATTCTTGGTTTCATGGCGAACTACGAATCACGAATTTCTATTGTACCTTCAAATCAAATCTCTAGTATTCTGTCTTACAAACTCAAGGAGGATAATTTTCTAACTTGGAAAGCTTTTCTGCTTCCTATACTGAAGCGATATCGTGTTCATGGATTCCTTGATGGATCCATTCAGTGTCCTCCATATCTGGTCGATAACGCTGTAAATCCTAGTTATACATCTTGGCATGATGATGATGCTACTCTTATTCTATGGATTCAAATGTCAATTTCTGATTCTGTAATACCATATGTTACTGGTGCTGATACGTCAAAAGATCTTTGGGATGCTATTGAAGCAAGATTTGGTAGAAATTCCTCTCAGCATTCAATTCAACTTCGTTTAAAACTTCAATCATTACGTCTTGGATCATGTACTATTTCATCTTTTCTCAGTGAAATCAAGAAAATTCAAGATGAGTTATTTGCTGCTGGTACTAGAATCTCAGATGAGGAGTTAGTCATTACCATTCTCAATATCTTAGGACCAGAATATAGTTCTTTTTCCACGTCCATTCGTCTTAGAAATCCTCTAGTTACCTCTAAGGAGCTACACAATTTACTTTTGAGTGAGGAACTAGATTTGTTGCCTGAGGCTAATGCTAGAGACTTTGCTCCTAATTCTAGATCTAGTTCTCAGTTTGGTAGAGGTAGAGGTAGAGGTTACTCTCATTACCCATCATCACCTCATTTTCCTCAACCCTCTTTTCAATAATATCCTCATTTATCAACACCATATTCTGTGAGACAACCTACTTCTTTCTATCCTAGAGGTTTTTTGTAGTGACCCTCAAGCTAGTCAACGCTATTAGACTAGTCAAGAGATGTCTTAGCCGCTAATAACTCGATTAGTTTAACACGAACGTTAATTGATAGAAATTAATCTAACAACGATTTAGATACGAAACTAGTATCGTTGGATTCATCTCAAAAAGTTATACGAAATAGACTGCTCGTGCGCGTTATTCGGACACTGGTTGAAGAAGATTTATCAATTGGTTTTCAGAGGGTAATATAGTAATTTGGATTCTACCCTTGTGACTACACGTGTCAAGGCAAGTGGGTGTCTCATCACCTCGGTCGACCTTATCTACGGATGAAGAAGATAACTATCGTTTCTCTTTCTTTTCTTCTTCATTCTCATTCTTATTTTCTCTTCTTCTTCTTCTTCTGTTTTCCTCTGACGATTTTGTGATATGGTTTTGAGGCAGTAAAATCAAAATAAACTTAGGGGAAACTTTAAGAATTGGTCGTTAATGGTGGGATTGATGTTAATTGAACACGAGATGAAGAGGATAGAGTTGCTGTTGAATTCAGAATTAGGGTTTATAGAACTGATGGATGTTATGAAGATTTAGAAATTGAATTATGGAGCTATGGTTGATAAAGAGTCATGGATAGATGTTTAATTGAATTTCTGAAGTTGTTCAGAGGACGAATTGAAGAATCGGTAATCTAGGGTTCATAAGAATAACCCATAGGTAGTTAGAAGATGGAATTGATTTCTAAAAAAAGAATATTTTATATGGGTATTGATGTTCTAGGATGTTGATGTGAGATGGGTTTTAATTGAATTAGGGTTGCGGTTGAAAAACAGTTTGAAATTGGTAACTAGGGTTTGGATTATGTCTTATTGAAGATTGTCGAGAATTGACTGTATTGAATTGATGAACTGAGTTAAGTGAAGAAGGAATTGAATCCAATTGCCAGAGTAGCACATATTTGAGGTAATTGTTAATTTCAGTAAAGATTAGTTCAATTCCAATATTATGTTTATTGCTTCTCAGTGAACTGTGAATGGACTTTGTTATGGTTTGAAGCTTAAATGTTGGTTAGTATGTAATGGACATAATTAGAGAAGTTTAGAAAGAAGTTTTGGGTGGAATTTAGATTATAATTGAGATACATGGAGTAATTATTGGTGGTAAATCTTGGAAGATGAGTTAAATATAAGAGTTGAGTTTACTTGAGTGGGTGGCTTGAAATGGTAGTGTGTTAGTGAATTTAGAATTTGGTGTTGTTGTTGGTGTTCTAGAACTAAGGTTCTGTAGCCAGAAGATGGAGATGAAAGTGAGTGTTATTGGTGAGAAGAAGTTATGGCTAGGATTATAGCTTAAATTTATATTGGATTGCAGGGGTATGAGTAACTTTTGGAGGTTCTGAAGTAGTTATGTTGAACTTATGATTGCGAATGGCTTTAAAGTGGAATTGGGTATATGGAATGGATCTATGAATTATAGTTTAGTTAGGTTTGTGTTGTGATTCAGGGAGAAGGAAATGGTGGTGTTGTTACCATTCTGAGTTGTGTCTCACATATTGATGTTGGTGGTAATATTGAATTGGTGGTGGTTTATGAGAAAAGATGAAGTTAATAAATGAATGGGTTGCAGCTGGAATTCGAGATACAAGTGGTGGTGCCTGTCATGTTAGATGATTGAATTAAGTAGAATTGGTGGTGAAAATGAAATGGTCATGGAACTGATTTGGATGGGAATGCAAAATGTAGTACATAAGTGGAGCTAATATTGGAATTGTAGATTGATAAGCATTAGAGGTTTAGATGTTTGTGTTGATTGACATGGAACTGATAGTGAAGATAGTTGTAATTGAGAAGTATTAGAGTTACAGTTGATTATGTGTTTGCATTTGTGTTTTGGTTTGTGTCTAGGCCTGTTTTTGAACCCTGGTTCCAGTCAGATGTCTGACTGATTTACCTTGTCTGACTCAGTTAGTCTGACTGAGTTGAATCGTTTAACTCACTAAGTTTACCCTAGCTTGACCCGAATTGACTCAGTTGACCGATTCATATTTGACCTGACCTTAACTGTTGACCCTTGACCGAGACTTGGACTTTGACCTTGACTGTTGAGTTGACCATAGACGTTGACCGTCACTTGACTTAGTTTGACCGTTAGAGTCCGTTAGTTGACTCAGATGGACCAGGCCTTGGGTTAATGGGCCTGTTTAGGGGACTTGGGCTTAGAACTAGTTTTCCTATTTTGATGAATTGGACCTCTTATGGTCTGAATTAGCATCCGGTTCCTTCTACAAAGTTGTAGATATTCACAAGACTTGGATATGGACTATGTAATCAATCTAATTGGATTAGTAAACTCTTAGTTATACTAAAGATAGAGAATAAGATACCATAATGGGCTTAGAACCATTAGATAGAATTGTATGATTCTTGCGTGAGCCTTTTGGCTAGATTCTTAGACTTCTTGTGTGATTAACAGTTAGTCTGTCTTACCAAATGGTCGATTCCAAAGGATGGACCAGTGGATCGTGGATCTCGAGGTAGGCGTGGCTTGTCATCAAAAAATGTGTGGGAATGCATTTAACAGTTTTGTAATCATTGTTATTTCTTTTATGAAAGTCTTTGTTTTATAAACTCATGCATTGTCTATTTTTTAATTGCATTGTCTATTCGCATATTTTATGCTTTGTTTATCTTTATGGTTGTCTTTGGGAAATGAGAATTTCCATCTATGGTATATTGGATATCCTCCTCCGTATTTTATGGCTAGGGAGATACACCGCAATATTAATAATAGGTGTGGAATTGGCATCAATATTACGGGTGTGTAACTTTCACCCACAGATTGCTTTACGTCTTCGGTATTACGGTGTGTAAATGTCACCACAGAAATTATAAGGTGTGTAAATGTCACCGCAGAAACTAAAGGAGGAGTTTAGGTCCTTATACATGATTGTTTATTTCAGTGGTTTTGTTGTCTTCTAATGTTTGGGAAAACATGTAATGTTTTCCAAATCTGTTTTCCAAATATGCATATGATTACTTAGAAGTTAATTGTTAATTATTCCCCATTTCCAGTTTCAGTGACAGAGCAGAGTTGCGCAGCGAAAGTTCCAAGAAGTTAACTTCGTTAGTTGATTATATTCTGATATGTTGATTGTATTGTATATTCTTTTGTGAACCAAATGATTATTTTATATATATCATCAGAGAGGAATTCTTGTATATATGTTTCTGAGCGGGGTTAAGCTTGGGTTAAGTTCTTTTATAACAGATTTCTTAATTGAAAGTTTAAGTGTTTGATTTGGATTCGTTAGTGCCTCTTTATTTAGTTAAATTCTTGGTTTAGTCAGCTACTAGCTTAGGGGGCGCTACAAAGTTGGTATCAGAGATCACTATTAGATCTTATATGGGAATAGCCAGTGCTAGTTAGTGAACTAGATTAGTTAGAACTTGGTTGGGTTTGTGAGATAAATCTTAATCACTAAAAGCTATCAATAATTAAAAGATTTATCTAATTGATTGAATTGTTTGTTTGATTGTTTGTTTATGTATTGAAGTAAAAATTGTAAGGTACACCAATGACTTTAGGATTTGATAATTATTAATCTAAAAAGTATGAACACGTAAACAATCTAATACTATAATAATAATAGTGAAATTAGTATAATTGATATAACTTGTAAATCAAATAGAAACTTACTGAACACATGGACTTATGTGAAGAGTAAATAAATTATGGAGTAACCACATAAATGTTGATAGTAATTTTTGGGACTTATTAATATTTGTAAGAGTAGTTAGAATAATAGTTCAACCATCAATATTAATAATTGCTAATTGTAGATGATAATAATTTAATAAGAATGATAATAATTTTAATAAGATAATGTTAGCATTTCTTAATTAGTATTATATTGAACTTGAACTTAATTAAAATCTCACTAAGGATATATAACGATAGAAATAATAATTATAATTAAATAACTATGGGAACTTATTTACGCTTATCTACAACTAAGTTTTGTAAATTAAACTAAATTACAAATTATCTTTAATCTAATAAATAAACTAGTGAATCTATAAAATGAAACAAATGTACATGAAATAGTGACAATAGTATTCAGACGTTTAGTGTAATATTATAAGTAAAAGAAAATCAATCCATATATATAATTTTTTTTTTGTTTGGAATAAAATATATATATATTTTTTATTATTATTTTTTTATTTTTTTATTTTTTTTTGTGAAAGGATGCCTCAGAGGGCTTTTAATAATAATATTATTGTTATCATTATTATTATTATTAATATTACAGTAAGAATAGTTGATTCACAGGTAGCTGGTTGGGAGTCTGGCAACAATTTGAGCTCCCACACCCTTCTGAATAGTAAAGCCTATTATGTGAAAGATAAACCTTCCTACTTTATCATTTATATCATGGTTCGACAAGCAATTCCTAAGCCTCTTTAAGAATATCACCGCTTCTTCACTGCGTTCACCTAAAGTAGTAAAGGCAAAGACATTGAAGCCATAGCCGAGAGTTGTGCATTTGTCCAAGTACTTCTTGCGTTTTCGGGTGATCGCTCGAGAGATAGCCTGACCCGTAGTGAAATTGTGTGCTCCATCTCCTGAGAAAGGCGAGACCCATGTGATGTCAAATCACGTGTCACGTCCATTTTGCCAATTGTATACCATGATGTCAGCTTGACAAAATCCCTAACGAGACTTCTTTACGGGCAGCGACTCCACACTTGAAGCAAATGTCAGCAAGTACGTCCCGAAAAAGATTGTGTCTAAACTTGAGCCCTACCTCGTTCGCGCAATGAACTGCATGGTCTCCAAAAGCATCCATCAAACTACCACAACAAGGACAGGGGCTTTTCGCTTCTAAAAGAGGAATTCCAAGTCTGTAACATAGAATGGATCTGAAATGCCTCCGTCCCATACACTGGTTTAACCCCTCTATAGGTATGGCCAGTAAATTATCCTGAGCGTGGGCGCTCTTACTGCACTGCCATAGTATCGAATCCCTGTCAGTCATCGCAAACTTCTCAGGTATCTCCTTCACCACCGCGTCAAAATATGGTACTGCCAGCGTCTTCATATAATGTGGGGCAGTTTCATTGACGAGATGTTCAGAAGAGGGTAGACCGCATACCTGTGTGTATTGCTGGACAACTTGTTGTGAGATGAGGTTGCACTCTGGGACTGTTGTGTTGTGAAGAATGGACCTCTGCAAAGTGCGTGTCTGAAGTTGGGAGGCCAAATAACAGTAGTGGATGGTGTCAGACATGGTATAGACGCCGAGGCCACCGAGCTTGATTGGAAAAGTAGAGATACGCTGCTGCAGGGGGCCAAATCCGGCGCCATCTCCGGTAATTATATGTCTCAGATATTGCAATAAGTGAGTATCATATCTGAACAGTGCTTGTTGCAGGGCTTGTGGATGGGTTGTACGCAGGGTGAAGTATAGCCTAGACACTCCGGAACAGTTACGCAAAAGTAAAAGTTCACTTTGAGGATCATTTAACTTCTTAATTGTTTCCATTAAGTTGATTGTTTTTTCCACCCTGTGTTGTATCATGTCATCACAAAACCACATGTCAAGGCTCACTGGACCCCCGAGTAGCTTAACACCCAACGATTTTCTGCTGATGTTGTGGAGGAAGACACCATCTTCATATCCCCTGGGGTCGGGTGTTGGCCAGAACAATTCAGTTTTTCCCACATTCCGGTGCAAGCCTCTGAACTTCCCTTCATTTTGTATAATTTGCAGAGCTTTGGATACTTCCATGGTGTCGCCCACTACTGTTCCATCGTCTATATACCACGCGTGCATGTCGAGAGTGCATTGGGCTGCTATTTTATTCACTAATGGATGTAAAGCCATGGCAAAGAGGAGAGGCCCAGGGGGATCTCCCTGTTGTACTCCTTGGCAGGAAGATAAGGTGAAGTTGTTGTAATACAACCGTGCAGGGCTGATGTAGCAAAATTCCACCCACTTAGAGATGGATGGACACTGAGTACGCACTTCATTAATCTATTATCCATATATTAATATAATACTTTACATTAATAACAAAATTTAAAGACTACTAGAATGTATTAAAATTTTATGTAGACTCAAATTTAAATCATATTAATTTGTCAACACCAATATTTAACAAGAAAAAGAATAAGGATTTAATCTGAATAAATAAAATTTATGATATCTTTATGTGGATGTAGAAATTATATTTAAAAAGATTAAAGCTTAATGTATCAACCGGACTATCAACTTAAGAATAATGAGAATAATAACACAGTTAATAATATTATGTGAGTGAGTAAGCTAGTAACAAATTTATGGTATATAATATTTGTAACATTGATATGTGATAGTACATTAGACTTAAAATATTCTTAAAATATCAAATATTATAAATGGACATGAAATCGAATTTGAATTACGTATATTGATAAAATAAATAAACGATAATAATAATAACAATAATTAAAAATAAAGTAAAATAATTTTTGATGATTAAATTGTTTAAAATGCTATAAAATTATGATGTGAATTTTTAAGTTAAATCAGTTACAATTAAATTTAGAGATTAATTAATCATAATAAGTTAGAACTTAATTAATCTTAATAGATAATCTAGCACTGGAGAATAGTGAAGGTTGTGTTCTCTCTGTTCGTAGGAAGGCATTGTTGGGACTGGCCAACCTTGACAGGGCAACTGCATTCAGAGATGACTGATCATAGAAGCTTGGTATAATTCTTTAGGAAACCGATAGATATAATTTCACTTAGAAAGATTTGTAGATTCTTCCTTGTAATTAGAGACACCTATATTTTTTTAAGATAGAAATTAGTTTAAGAAACTTAGATTTCCCTATTTGATAGAATCTAAATCAGTGTAATTGAACCTAGAGCTACAAATTTTAGATTTTAGTGGTAGAAGCCATATAGTTTTGTGATTTATTTCTTATTGGTTGCGCTTAGTCAAGAGATAGTATTTCTCTAAAAAGTGGGGAGTTTTCAAGACTAGAAGGCAGTTCGATTTTCGAGGACGAAAATGTTTAAAGGTGGGGAGAATGTAGTGACCCTCAAGCTAGTCAACGCTATTAGACTAGTCAAGAGATGTCTTAGCCGCTAATAACTCGATTAGTTTAACACGAACGTTAATTGATAGAAATTAATCTAACAACTATTTAGATACGAAACTAGTATCGTTGGATTCATCTCAAAAAGTTATACGAAATAGACTGCTCGTGCGCGTTATTCGGACACTGGGTGAAGAAGATTTATCAATTGGTTTTCAGAGGGTAATATAGTAATTTGGATTCTACCCTTGTGACTACACGTGTCAAGGAAAGTGGGTGTCTCATCACCTCGGTCGGCCTTATCTACGGATGAAGAAGATAACTCTCGTTTCTCTTTTTTTTCTTCTTCATTCTCATTCTTCGTTTCTCTTCTTCTTCTTCTTCTGTTTTCCTCTGACGATTTTGTGAGATGGTTTTGATGCAGTAAAATCAAAATAAACTTAGGGGAAACTTTAAGAATTGGTCGTTAATGGTGGGATTGATGTTAGTTGAACACGAGATGAAGAGGATAGAGTTTCTCTTGAATTCAGAATGAGGGTTTATAGAAATGATGGATGTTCTGAAGATTTAGAAGATGAATTATGGAGCTATGGTTGATAAAGAGTCATGGATAGATGTTTAATTGAATTTCTGAAGTTGTTCAGAGGACGAATTGAAGAATCGGTAATCTAGGGTTCATAAGAATAACCCATAGGTAGTTAGAAGTTGGAATTGATTTCTAAAAAAAGAATATTTTATATGGGTATTGATGTTCTAGGATGTTGATGTGAGATGGGTTTTAATTGAATTAGGGTTGCGGTTGAAAAAATGTTTGAAATTGGTAACTAGGGTTTGGATTATGTCTTATTGAAGATTGTCGAGAATTGACCGTATTGAATTGATAAACTGAGTTAAGTGAAGAAGGAATTGAATCCAATTGCCAGAGTAGCACATATTTGAGGTAATTGTTAATTTCAGTAAAGATTAGTTCAATTCCAATATTATGTTTATTTCTTCTCAGTGAACTGTGAATGGACTTTGTTATGGTTTGAAGCTTAAATGTTGGTTAGTATGTAATGGACATAATTAGAGAAGTTTAGAAAGAAGTTGTGGGTGGAATTTAGATTATAACTGAGATACATGGAGTAATTATTGGTGGTAAATCTTGGAAGATGAGTTAAATATAAGAGTTGAGTTTACTTGAGTGGGTGGCTTGAAATGGTAGTGTGTTAGTGAATTTAGAATTTGGTGTTGTTGTTGGTGTTCTAGAACTAAGGTTTTGTAGTCAGAATATGGAGATGAAAGTGAGTGTTATTGGTGAGAAGAAGTTATGGCTAGGATTATAGCTTAAATTTATATTGGATTGCAGGGGTATGAGTAACTTGTGGAGGTTCTGAAGTAGTTATGTTGAACTTATGATTGCGAATGGGTTTAAAGTGGAATTGGGTATATGGAATGGATCTATGAATTATAGTTTAGTTAGGTTTGTGTTGTGATTCAGGGAGAAGGAAATGGTGGTGTTGTTACCATTCTGAGTTGTGTCTCAGATATTGATGTTGGTGGTAATATTGAATTGGTGGTGGTTTATGAGAAAAGATGAAGTTAGTAAATGAATGGTTTGCAGCTGGAATTCGAGATACAAGTGGTGGTGCCTGTCATGTTAGATGATTGAATTAAGTAGAATTGGTGGTGAAAATGAAATGGTCATTGAAATGATTTGGATTGGAATGCAAAATGTAGTACATAAGTGGAGCTAATATTGGAATTGTAGATTGATAAGCATTAGAGGTTTAGATGTTGTTGCTGAAATGGGGAACTGTGATGCAATGAAGAACTGAACTGATTGTGATGTTTGTGTTGATTGACATGGAACTGATAGTGAAGATAGTTGTAATTGAGAAGTATTAGAGTTACAGTTGATTATGTGTTTGCATTTGTGTTTTGGTTTGTGTCTAGGCCTGTTTTTGAACCCTGGTTCCAGTCAGATGTCTGACTGATTTACCTTGTCTGACTCAGTTAGTCTGACTGAGTTGAATCGTTTAACTCACTGAGTTTACCCTAGCTTGACCCGAATTGACTCAGTTGATCGATTCGTATTTGACCTGACCTTAACTGTTGACCCTTTACCGAGACTTGGACTTTGACCTTGACTATTGACTTGACCTTAGACGTTGACCGTCACTTGACTCAGTTTGACCGTTAGAGTCCGTTAGTTGACTCAGATGGACCAGGCCTTGGGTTAATGGGCCTGTTTAGGGGACTTGGGCTTAGAACTAGTTTTCCTATTTTGATGAATTGGACCTCTTATGGTTTGAATTAGCATCCTGTTCCTTCTACAAAGTTGTAGATATTCACAAGACTTGGATTTGGACTATGTAATCAATATAATTGGATTAGTAAACTCTTAGTTATACTAAAGATAGAGAATAAGATACCATAATGGGCTTAGAACCATTAGATAGAATTGTATGATTCTTGCGTGAGCCTTTTGGCTAGATTCTTAGACTTCTTGTGTGATTAACAGTTAGTCTGTCTTACCAAATGGTCGATTCCAAAGGATGAACCAGTGGATCGTGGATCTCGAGGTAGGCGTGGCTTGTCATCAAAAAAAGGTGTGAGAATGCATTTAACAGTTTTGTAATCATTGTTATTTCTTTTATGAAAGTATTTGTTTTATAAACTCATGCATTGTCTATTTTTTAATTGCATTGTCTATTTTTTAATTGCATTGTCTATTCGCATATTTTATGCTTTGTTTATCTTTATGGTTGTCTTTGGGAAATGAGAATTTCCATCTATGGTATATTGGATACGCTCCTCCATATTTTATGGCTAGGGCGATACACCGCAATATTAATAATAGGTGTGGAATTGGCATCAATATTTCGGGTGTGTAACTTTCACCCACAAATTGCTTTACGTCTTCAGTATTACGGTGTGTAAATGTCACCACAGAAATTATAAGGTGTGTAAATGTCACCGCAGAAACTAAAGGAGGAGTTTAGGTCCTTATACATGATTGTTTATTTCAGTGGTTTTGTTGTCTTCTAATGTTTGGGAAAACATGTAATTTTTTCCAAATCTATTTTCCAAATATGCATATGATTACTTAGAAGTTAAATGTTAATTATTCCCCATTTCCAGTTTCAGTGACAGATCAGAGTTGCGGAGCGAAAGTTCCGAGAAGTTAACTTCGTTAGTTGATTATATTCTGATATGTTGATTGTATTGTATATTCTTTTGTGAACCAAATGATTATTTTATATATATCATCAGAGAGGAATTCTTGTATATATGTTTCTGAGCGGGGTTAACCTTGGGTTAAGTTCTTTTATAACATATTTCTTAATTGACAGTTTAAGTGTTTGATTTGGATTCGTTAGTGCCTCTTTATTTAGTTAAATTCTTGGGTTAGTCATCTACTAGCTTAGGGGGCGCTACAAAGTTGGTATCAGAGCTCACTATTAGATCTTATATGGGAATAGCCAATGCCAGTTAGTGAACTAGATTAGTTAGAACTTGGTTGGGTTTGTGAGATAAATCTTAATCACTAAAAGCTATCAATAATTAAAAGATTTATCTAATTGATTGAATTGTTTGTTTGATTGTTTGTTTATGTATTGAAGTAAAAATTGTAAGGTACACCAATGACTTTAGGATTTGATAATTATTAATCTAAAAAGTATGAACACGTAAACAATCTAATACTATAATAATAATAGTGAAATTAGTATAATTGATATAACTTGTAAATCAAATAGAAACTTACTGAACACATGGACTTATGTGAAGAGTAAATAAATTATGGAGTAACCACATAAATTTTGATAGTAATTTTTGGGACTTATTAATATTTGTAAGAGTAGTTAGAATAATAGTTCAACCATCAATATTAATAATTGCTAATTGTAGATGATAATAATTTAATAAGAATGATAATAATTTTAATAAGATAATGTTAGCATTTCTTAATTAGTATTATATTAAACTTGAACTTAATTAAAATCTCACTAAGGATATTATATTGAACTTAAAAAAAAGATGCAATAGCCACCAGTGGAGCGTCTAGTATCAGAGCTCACTTTTAGTTTATGTGGATGACATTCTTATTACAGGGAATTATCAAGAGTACATACACTCATTTATCTCTCAACCTCAGCAGTCTTTTCCTATCAAAGATCTAGGTTATTTGCATTATTTTCTTGGCCTTCAAGTTAAAAGAAATTCTCATCATTTGTTCTTGAGTCAGACCAAGTGTGCTCTGGATTTACTTGAAAGGTTTGACATGATAGGGGCTAAACCATACATATGCAAGCTCCAACTGATATTCATCTTGTAGCTTCCAAGAGAATTATAAGATACATCAAGCATACTATTGATTATGGTTTACTATTTTCAAAAGGCTTATTAGCAATTCATGGCTTTAGTGATGCGGATTGGGCAGGTTCAGTTGATACTAGACGCTCCACTGGTGGCTATTGCATCTTTTTTTTGTTCCAATCCAATTTCCTGGTCTAGAAAATGACAAAATGGTGGTGCAAGGAGTTCTACTTAGGCAGAATACAGGTCTCAAGCTAATACTGCAGCTGAGGTGGTTTGGGTCTGCAAACTTCTTAAAGATCTTCATCGTTTTCTCCCTACACCACCACTTATTTCCTGTGATAATCAGAGTGCCATCTCTCTATCCTCCAATCCTATTTTTCACAGCAAAATGAAGCATCTAGCTATTGATTTTCACTTTGTCGGATAGCTTGTTCAGAATAAGAGTTTCAAGGTCATGTTTCTCTCCACACTGGATCAAATTGCAGATATCTTTACCAAGGGCATGGCTGGTCATCGATTTGATCTTCTTAGACACAAGCTTAGAGTCACTTCTTGCAGACGACTACAGCTTGAGGGTGGTAATTGAAAGTGTGTTTCTATCTTACCTTTGTACTCTTAGGAAGTGTGTTTTCCATCTTCTTTTGTACTCTTACTGTCACACAGTGTTTTGGCACATGTCATTATTTTGTCAGTTGTTGCCAGCCTGTAAGTCCAACCGTCCTTTCTATGTATGTATAAATACACACTCTCAGTGTGTTGTCTGGTCGGATGATTAATCATTGAATAGATGAGATTTGTTACAACTACATTCTACCATTTCTTCCATATGCCACTAGCTATATTTTTTGAAAGGGCTCAAGGAAACGACAACAATCTCCCCTATCCAACTTACTAATCAAAGATATTGTGTAACTCATAAACCTACATGAACATTAAGCAATGGAAAGTTTGCTACAAAATTTACTAAAAGGGCGCATATACACACCTATTCCCTCAATGGAGAGAGGAACTTACTGACCTGAGTTAACTATGCCTCAGTTGCATCTGGTTTAGAAAATCACAATTATATGTAAATATTGTGCAACCCATTCTCTTCGAAATATGGTATGAAATAATACTTTATATTATTATTTTGCTGATTTGCTCGGTACAATTACTGACCTGTAGTGTGTTGTGGTACTGCTTGAACAACTGGAGAACTACAAGGATTATCAGAACCTATTAACCTTGTATCACTAACCCTAAAGTTGTTTTGCAGTTTTATTTATTATTCGATTATCAATATAAGTTGATCATCTTTTCCTTAACAGCTCCTGAATCAAAAAGCAATCATATATTAATGTATGTTCAAGAAAAAAAAAAAAAACTAGTATGCAGATCCAAATATGAACATGAGATCTATCACCATTTGAAGAAAGAAAAAAAAGAAAAGAATGTGATGCACCGATTCAGAAAATTAAGAAACCTGGTTCACATGTCTACAAAAAACCTGTTAAAATCGATCTGCACCGATTCCCTTCCAACTATACCTTCCAGATCGATCTTCGGTTCCTGATCTTAAAAGGGGTAACACATTAGCATATGTCTATGCAAAAACGAAATCCAAAAAAAAAAAAAACGAAATCCAGTATACCAAATGAATAAAAAGTACGTACAGTATATCAAATGAATGTATCATATGTCTGTGCATAAACGAAATCCAGAAGAACAAAAACGGATTCGTTTTTGCTCGAATATCAAACGAAATCCAGAAAAACAAAAACGGATTCGTTTTTGCTCGAATATTGATTTATTTACTTACAAGCCTCTAACCCGGTGCCTATGCACCGGGAGTGTGTTATTGTGCGTTCAATTCACATTAACTGAACTTACTTTATTATTTTGAACTACAGCCTCATATCCTTTAACTTGGCATCTTTATTCCGTAATCTTTGATGATATCTTTGTCCAACTATTTCTCGTTGTTTCATTCCCAACTACACTCGATTTTCGGGTTACTTCAATTTGAATATCATGTATGGTTGGGAAAATTTCGAGTTACCGTTTTGATGACATCGTCTCCTAATTAGCAGTGTGCCAATTGTATGATAATTCTAACCATTGATTCTAAAAACATAAGGCGAATAATAGTGTAGTCAATTACTGAAATACTGTTACCATCTTTAGTGTTAGTCTGCAGCAATTTTATGAAACAATTTAAGTGCACCTACTTCCATGAATGAATGTCTTTTCCACAAAATAGCTCCCTCGATTCCTATAGGATGTATACACATTTGGTGAATGAAAACTTGCATAAGTATAAACATAAGAATATAACAGAACCAAAAAGGCAAACTGAAAAATGTAAATGATAAAGTAATCACCTCAATTTGTTCTCGAGAAGTAACGACTAAAAGTTAATTTCTTTTGAAGTCGAGAATGGCGCGAATGAAAAAACTAAAAAAATTGAGATTGTGGAAGAAGGAGAAGAATGAAAACAATAAAATTCAAAGAATAGTATTATCTAGTGCCGTCGTTATTCTCTTGGAATTAATTTCTTTGATTTGAAATGTTGCAAAATTTAATGTATATATCATATATTTTCTTATATTTTGTTGGGTAAACCAACTGATGCATCTTCAGATCTTCCCGCATATATCCTGTTTAGACACATCTTCTCAAAATTTGGTTAACATGTCTCTAATCGAGAGAAAACATGAGGGTTAATGTTAGACTGGAAATTTTTCTCTGTGACATTTCACTAATCAATTAGCGAATGTCTGCTCCTCACAACCATGATGGCCACATCAAAATATTATTAGCCAGGTAAAGCCTAAAGGATGAAATTTAATATGAATATCTGTCATGTTAGTAGTGATTCACATTTACACATACAATCCTTCATTTGCTACAACGATTTTTTCCAAGGGGTTATGTTACCTTGTGCAGGAAAGGAACATCCCAGCAACAGAAAAGTCGTTTTCTAGCAGTTTTGAAGAGTTCCTCTTGAATCTTCACAACTTGGAAGTGAAGAACCTTTTATAAGGCAGCCTACCGATTCACAACACTGTGGGGCATAAGAAGTTACAGCCCTGTGAACAAAATTGTGAACAGAACCACTTTTACCATTAAGAATAGGTATACTCACCTGTATGAATATATAAGTACCAATCTAGAGTTCATGAGCCTAAGGGATACGATAAGTACGATTATTTCATGGTGTCTTCCGAAAATTTCTTTTGTGTTCAATTCATCTGATGCTTTTATGTTGTGATTGGTATATTAGCAGCCATTATGTGATTCTGTAATCCGATTCGTATCTTCCAAATTCCCGTGTTCGAGATCAGTGCATTAACGTCCAAACTTGAAGAAATGGAGATAATAACTCACTGTTATTATCCGGGGAAGAGCCATAAGTGACATGAGATGTTCTGTTAACCAAAATTAATAACACGGTTATTAGCCAAGGTGGAAAACAATGTTCTGAAGATAGTAGAGGCTAATCAATTAAATCAATAAACCAAAAAATTTAAGTCTTCTTTATTATAAAATTTGATGTGAGAACATTAAAATAAAAGTTTCATGGGTCTTGCCCATTTTAATTGTTAAACTGCAATAAAAATGAATTCATAGAAAGTTGTGTTATTTCTTTCGGCCAGGTTAAACGCAATGGAGGTAACTTTACAAATTATACCATGTCCAGTTGTCCATCGAGATTAATGAATGCTTTGGATACCTAGTAAAATGAGTAACAAAGATATTAGACATAGATGAAAATGAAGTATAAAAAAATAAAGCAGATTAATAAATCCAAGTGGTGACAAAAGAAACCAAACTTTAAGTTCGAAGCCATCTATTTCCTACCTGTATGAATTTCTTCTAAGTCGTCAGTCGATTACAAAATCTTATACAATAATTTAGATTCTTACACAGTTCACGGGGATAATTTTTTTTTTCTTGGTACACTCGAAGTGTTTCTTCATTCATTTGTATTTTACTGCAACCCAAATTAATGGTATATGAGAAGACGATAACTTAACAGATTGGGTGATTTCTTTGAATGTAAAATCTTCTTTGTCTTTTTTGATAATAAGATCTCAAACTCTCTGTTATGGAAGAACATGCAGGTAATCAATATTGTTATTTTGCTAGGCTTTTAAACTTTATAGTTTAAAAAACGACATTGATTTGATCTTAATCTGGTGCTCCCGCTTCCCACAAACTAATGCTTTAAAGAAACAAACTCCATTTGCATATTTTGTGATCATTCAAAAGTTTGGGATGTGTCGTTTGGAGAATATGTGACGTTTCGTGATATCTAGTATCCCAAAAGGTGACCTTTGATTCAATGGTTGCAACTCTTTAGTTAGGATGAGTTGGAAAGGTACATGATGGTGTCAATGGTTGCGACTCTTTAGTTAGGATGAGTTGGCAAGGTACATGATGGTGATGTGGATTCACCACAAATCAGAATGATTGTGGGAGTGACATGTGGCGCTTTTTGTCTCTTATTATAAAGAAAGATTAGCGGAACCAAACCTCCCTAAATATTCTCGGTCAAATTATATTTGCGTAAACTAATCATCCTCGAAAATAGCTGGCGGAAGATAATATTCACCAATTTAATTTGGATTTTGCAAAATGGCAAAATCTGTAAATTGATAAACAATTAGGGTTTTTCGCATTTTCAAATATGTATAACCGAATAAAAACTTCAAATAATGGGTAAACTCATATTTTAAAAAGATTGTTGTGCAAGACAATTTTGGGGTTAAATGTAAATTTTATGTTTAGTAATTTTAAGATTTTATTACATCTAGAAATGATTATTTATTGTATTAGAATTAATTTTAGTAAATAAAATATATTTTTAATTAATAAAAGGCAACTAAGATGGTAGACAATGTCAAGGGGAATGTGAGAAACTAAACATTCCCCTTGACTTTTTCTACCTAAAGTCATGCATACATTGATTTATCACATCCAGGTTGAAGAATGATTTTAGAGAAAATAGATGTGCATCCTAGGTGGATTTTGACATTTATCTCCACATACATGTCATTGGAGAAGCTCTTATACTGTGAGGTCATCAACCTCTTGGTCCTCTTCCGCACTGCTCATCAGCGAATGAGAGCGACATTTCACCTATATTATACAAAATCATCTTATCAATCTGTTGGAATGCTCCAAAAAGCACAGCCGGCCTATTAGAATCCGATCTAGTGATAGCTAAACAAATATTTTCGTACCTCATATACCAAAGATTATGAATATCTGAAACAACAAAATCTGCAGCCTGTTGAAAATGAAATGTTATGGTGGGTACTGTATACCCAATTCCATCTTTAGGTTCGTAACAAGCGCGATTTACAGGGAAACCTGCACGACGCATACCAAATCGCGCAAAATGTAAGTCTAAAGACCGTGCAACTCTATCATAAATGTTTCTAAAGATGGTGGTAAGTGGAGCCCCTGAATCTATGATGCAACCACCAGTTCGATCGTCGTTAATCTGAAATGCGCTTCTTGGAATTTTCACTCTAGCACCACCCACGCTGATACCCTCAAGATTCAAGTAATAAAGTGATGTGTTGGTTCGTACTATGGGAGTAGTTCTGCTAACTTGGCCTTCAATCCTCGCATCTGCACCAAAACTTAAATATGTGTTTCCTATCATACGCCCTCTATTTTTCTCAAAGCAGTAGGAAAATTTACCTTCTCCACGAGGACCTAATTGGGTTACAAAAGAGAATTCACCTCTTCCTAAACCAAGAATTCCTGCGATACCATTGCCACTGCCGTTACCAAAGTTAAAATTTGTTTGGCGAAAACTACAGCCCATTATTAGTTGAAAACTTTCAACGCCCCTAGTTGTTGACTTTACAGTGAATTTTTCGTGGGCATAAACACCATATGTAACTTGAGAACTCGCATAAGTTAATGTGTAATCACATTGGCCTTCTTCATTGCAACTTTGGCAGCCAGGACTAGGATCCCGACAAGGAATAGGATGATATGACTGTGAATCCTGCCAGGGATAAAGAAGCGAATCTTGATGGAAAAATTGTGTCGCACCTTGGCATTGAAGCCAAGTAATATCACTACCTGAATCAATCAATAAATAGTAATTCTTGAATCCTGGCCGACCAGGAAATGTACCTATACCCACATTTGCAGCGTAGTAATATGTATCTTCGTAAACCACCGACGCATAAACATCAGGATTTATTTGTGAAGCAATTTGTCGTGCTCGAGCTCTGGATTGGTCGATGAGGGTTTGAAATCTTTCCTCTGGTGTCATCAAATCATCAAGAGGGTTGTAAAAGGGTGATTCTTCAGACTCTTTGTGAATCATCCGCAGAGTAAACCCTTTGGGATTCATTGCGATGGTTGAGTTTAGCTGTATAACAATCGTTAGAATAATGAAAAGACATGGTTTTGTTCTACACATTTGTGATCTGCAAAGGATTTTGATGAACAAAATATGTTATATTTCTGAATTTTAGTTTAGAGGGATGGATTGAAAATATCACTCTTGCCTGTAAAGATACATTTTATACTAAAAATGTTTAAAAATCACATCTAGTTCGTAACGTTCTTTATTACATACATGTACAAAATCTTTAATAATTAACTATTTTATAACATATATATACAAAATCTTTAATAATCTTTATGATTTTATATATTAACTATTTTATAATTAACTATTTTATATATTGTAATCTTTATGATTTTAATAATTAATTATTTAATTAATATGGGATCTTCTAGATAAAAACAAATTAACTTGATATTTTTTGTTTAATAAAATTAGCACACAAAATTGGTTAAAAAGACCGAAATCAACAATTCCTGTTTGAAAAAAATATCTAGATTTTGATACTGTTTAAATGGACAAAAATGTAAAAATAGCCAGGATGTAAACAGTTTCATATTACCCATTTTCATATTACCCATTTTCAAATACTTTTTCTTATTTTTAATTTACATTAGAATGCATCCAGTTTCATCCTCGATATTTTTTAAGTTTAAGTCAGGATGAATCCATTATCATCCTTGCTATTTTTTTGGTGTCCATTTCACCCATAATAATTTTTACTCGGACATTTGAACCATGTTTTAAAAATATTAGGACAATTGACCCATTTTCCGTAAAATTAATATCGGTTTCTTAATTGATTACGGAATATATAGCTGGGTTAGTTGAGCCAAATCGGGGAAGGCATGATCCAAATGAGTCCAAATTTGTTCACACTCCTCTAACGAGTGTATATTTGACATACTCTTATGATTGGTTGATTATTTAACTGATGACCCTATTACCCTCTATGTTTAGAATCACGACCCTCGTTACATAATTCACTAAATAGAATCAATGGTTGAGATTAAAATATTACGTGCACAGTCGTTAAGAAGTACATCAACGTTTTCAATTAATGTGGTAGTATTAGGCATGAATTACTATTTATTGGTAGGCTAGTACAACAACGTTTTCAATTAATGTAGTAGTATCAGGCTTCCATCTAGTTGATCTAATACTCTTTATCTATTACAAGTAGTGAACACGTGCATTGCACGTCGGCAATACTTTTTTTTTCTACTTTGAAAATTATTTGGTGGTTCTTTAAAGGTTGACACCATACGTTGTATTTTTTATCCCAAAATGATCATTGTTCGTATACTTTTGAATCAATTTTCTTTATAGATTTTTTCAAATTTTTTGAAGGTATAAATTCTTTTAATTCATTCTAAAGTAGGATGCACGTGCATTGCACGTTTACAATCATGACACCGTGTGGTTGATTTTTTTATTTTATTTTTCGAATCCTAGTTCCGCAATGGTATCACCAAAATCGTACCTTTTAGTACATGTTATGGTACCTCTCGGCACGTGTCATGTCACCTCTGATATCCAATACCGCGAATCATGATATGATAAAAAAAAAACCGACGTCCCACCTAGTCAAATGCTTAGACACTCCTCTAGCTATGGTCCCCAACTGAAATCAAACGCCCACATAGAAAGAAGAATACAGATGGAGTGAACCCGGACTTCATGTCTTTCTTTAGAACATGTAATTGGGGATATGAAAACTAATTTGGGGACATGAAATATTTCCCCCAACCCATGGTGTGTACTAAGGGGTGATTTTTGGGGACGAAAATAATATTTTTGAAAAGAAGCCTCTATCCCAAGACTTGTGGGGGCTACGCCCCCCGAACCCCCGGATAGTGGCAAACAATTTTTGAAAAATTCCGACAAACGCCACCATGGTTTTTTTGTTGAATACCATGACGACACCGAGCTTTTTCAGCTGCAACAATGGTGGATTCAAAGAAAAAAAAATCAAATTTTCAACTTCTTAGCAGCAATTCTCTCATCACAATCATCTTCTATTTTCAAAAGAAAAATTCCACCCATTTTTTTTCCCTCCTTCACTCTCAACTAACGCACACAAATTCAAATAAAAAAAAACACACTAATTTATCCCCTAAATACTTAACATTTTACTAATTTTAATTAATCACTAATCCTCATTAATGGGGGGCTAGATTAGGAATTTAAAAAATAATTACATAGGGGGTCACCCAGAATTGCAATTGGGACACCTATTTGGTCCAGTAGATATATCCCCCAATTAGTTTCCATATCCCCCAATTGTGTGTTCTTTCTTTGTCCATTTGATAACTAGAACTATAGAAGAAAAAAAATTAAATAATAATCAGAGAATCATCAATCAATTAAAGATGGAACGCGTAATTGGGGATATGAAAACTAATTGGGGGATATGAATTACTTCCCTTAACTAAAGGTGGATGTTAAGGGGTGTTTTTTGAGTGCTAAAATACTAAAACACTCTTTCATTAATTACAAATAATTTTGAAAAGACTGTAATGCCCTTTCTCTTAAAACATTAAAATCATATATCCCCCAATTCCCGTTTGAGGTACCGGCATAGTTAGGGTTAGGTTTTGAAATTTTTTTCTTCATCTTCTTCCTCATCGTTCATTTTTCATCGACGATTAATCGTTGAATCAAAAATTTCTTCGTCGATTAACCTACCATAACCATGCCTCCACAAAAGAAATCAAAAGAAAAACCGAACACCAAATCGATTGCTTAACAAACACATGAACAAAGAATCGAGAACATTGCTCAACAACTAGAAGAGGACTAAGCAGCGAACTCGGATGATGAACCACTCATGGCTTCTCTGAGAAGGTAAGTGATTTTTGAACTCATTTATGATTGTTTTAATCGATTTGTAGCCATGGGTTTAGGTTAGAATCGCCAACAATAGCTGAAACTGTCGAGTTACAGAGAGTACCGGCATTAGATTTGGGTTTGAATACCAAGCCGGTTTAGGTACGGGCATAGAATTTGGGTTGAATACCATACCGGTTTGAATTCCTGAAACTAAAGTTTTTATATCGGTATACAATTAGGGTTTAATACCATACAAGTTTGAATTCCTGAAACTTAATTTTTTGTACCGGCATACGAATTGGGTTGAAGACTATTCCGGTAGTCAATTAGAAACACACATGAACAATTTTTTGTACCGGCATTGTATCTAGGTTTCGTGAATGCCGGTACTTAAAAACCGGCATGAGTTAGTTCAATTCGAAAATTCCGGTAGTACACTTAAAACATACAGGAACATCACTGAAATTGTGCACAATACCGGTACACAATTTAGGTTCCATAGGATGCCGGTACAACGATACCGACATGCTCTATATTTTTAAGGTTTTATGCCGGAACATGTTACCGGCATTGGTTTATTTAAGAGTTTCCATGTTGGGTTTGATTTCCGGCACTCTTTTAATGATACGCGTGTAGTTGTGATCCCAAACTATCTTCTCAAATTCTTGCATAACACTCCTCCCTTCCCATTCCAAACTTTTAATGGTTGCTTGAGCGCTATAAATTGTATTGAGTGAAAAAACGTTCGTCTTATCCTTTTCCTTGAAGGTTCTGAGAATCACTCTTGGTTTGATACATGCTTTGGTAATTCTCTTTACATCCTCGAATTGATCAAGTTTTAGCTTCGCAACTAGGGAGTGACCTTCAAAATATTTCGGATCGGGGTGGTTGTGACGTCCAAACCACACCGTACATTCGCATTCTTTTTCTCCTTATTTTTCTCCTCTTAGATAGAATACAAGCTTAAAGGGGCAGTCATCCTTCCTCGTAACTGTCTTGTATACCCTCTTAGTCATCTTTTCATATACATAACCCTTTCTCTTATGGCTATTTTTCTCCTTGTATTTTCCACTTCTCTCGCAAACCATCTCAAAATGAACATTTGAACATTGGCTATTCCTCACTAAGACACACAAGTTCTTAAGACCCGTCGCTTTTCCCCAAGCAATCACTTCCTTTTCATATTTGTATTCCCTACATAAGGAAAACAATGGGAGATTACAAGCAAATCCCAACATAAAATTGTAAAAACTAGGTGAAAGTATTGTTTGGTAACATACCTGAGGCATTTTATAGTATTTTGACGTATCCCGATGGAGCGGTTTGGAGTTTGGTTGATCGTTGTATGTCACAATCTAAGGAATGAATGAAAATAAAATTGGATTAGTTCAAAACCGGCATTGTCGATAAGTAAAGTTAACTGACGGGATTAAGCACTGGCATAAACGGTAATTGACTCTCCATGCCAGTATTAAAACCGGCATTCAGAGAATTTCAGTTTCCATTCCGGGATAAGGTCCCGGCATAGTAAGTTAAAAGAAAGGAATGCCGGTATTTAAGTTCAAAATATCATTAATTTCTGTATGTTTTTCATGTACAACCGGAATCCTAGACATTTAAGTTTCCATGCCGGTATCATATACCGGCATTGTCTGTCATGTACTCACACTGCCGGTTTGAATATTCCATAGAATATTCGGTGGTAGGTAAAAAGTATCAATGTGTACCGGCATGCAATCTTGGTTTGCATACCACGCCGGTATGTTCTTAAACAGTTGTGGATATTTTGTCCCGACATACAAATTTGTATGAATACAATGCAGGTTATAGAGGTTCCGGCGTAGTATTCATACAACGAGCATGCCGGTACTAAGCTTTCTCCGACAGAAATGGCGGTTTCAAAAAAACAAAAATCAAATTTTCGACCTCGTTGAAGAATTACCTGTGTGTTGGGGTTGCTTGTATGCTGAACATGTTTACTTTCTTGAGTTGGTTCTTCACAAAACACTTCATGGTCACGAAAATCATGATTCAAAGGTGTTGGTTCATCATACAACAATTGTGAGTTGTTATCATTAACCGAAGATTGAAGATATGATTGTTGTTGTAATTGAGCTAAAGATTCAAGTCTCTCATTACAATTATCTTCCATTTAAAAAAAAAAAAAAATTCTACTCAATTTTTTTTCCCTCCTTTTACTCTCAACTAACCCACAAAAAATCAAATAAACATAAATACACACTTATTATATCCCAAATCATTAACATTTTACTAATCATAATTATTAACTAATCCTGATTAGTGAGGGTTAGATTAAGAATTAATAATTTAATTATATAAGGGGTAACCCAGCTAGGATATTTGGATTCCTATTTTGTCATTTAGCTATATCCCGCAATTAGATTTCATATCCTCCAATTACGCGTTCTAAAGATAAGTAAAATTAAATTAACATAAATTAGAAAAATAAAAAAATTATGATTAAACAAAAATTATTATGTTAGTTAAACTTGCATTTAAGTATTGGCTAGATACGCTTTTTCCTTAAACAATGACTTATTCTTAGTTAATTATTGCACAAACAAAGTAATGAACACAAATTAAGAAATAAACAAGTACAACAAATGGTTTAATTATGCTTCAAAAAAAAAATGGTTTAATTCTGATTAAGATACCACAGGTTTGGTGATTAGTGATTGCGTCAAGCTTCCACACTAACTTAATTAATTATTATATTAAGGTGCTTGATTGGTGATTAGTTGTTCGTAAACCTAACAACTGCCAAATAAACATAGAGAAAGTGGCTGATCTCATTGATGACAATCAGCAATGGAACATCACTCTGATCCGCCTCATTTTTAAGGAAACAATTGCTAGCAAAATAATACAAACAGTTATAAACATAGGCAAGGAAGATAGAGTGGTTTGGCCACTGACTAAGGATGGTGAGTTCACTGTCAAATCTCTATACAAGAAGTTAACTCATAGAAATATCCCTAGAAACGAAACTAAAAATTGGATTGCCATCTGGAATCTTTAAGTCTCGCCTTCTGTAAAGGTCTTTCTCTGGAAAGCAGCTCATTCGATTCTACCGACAGGAGTTCGTATGGGAAAACACCTAAACTACATAGACAAAATCTGCAAAATTTGTAATTGCCAAGAGGAATCTATCTCGCACATGTTCATACATTGTCCTTTGGCTCGGCAGGTGTGGAAAGATCTACACCTGCAACCAAATGAAGTTTTTAACAATATGAATGATTTTCACGAATGGTTATCTCATCTTCTAACCATACAAAAGAGAAATGAAATTCCCATGGGTTGGCCAGAAACGTGTGCTATTGTTTTATGGCACATTTGGAAAGAAAGATGTAATCTGTTCTTTGAAAAGAAATTGCCAAATGCGACCACAATATCTAAAGAAATCACCTCTTATATACACCACCAACAGGCTGCTAAAAATAGGAAAAAAAACAACTTTATGCAGGTGATGTTCACCAAAGAGGAAGCTCAAAATCAAATCATTGAATTCAGATTAAAAAGGATTCCTCCAATCCTTTTTACTATGAAGATCAATGTGGCTACTTTCCAAGACTCCATCTCTGGAAAACGTGGTTTTGCTTTAATCCTCTATGACCATACAGGAAGCTGCAGGGGTGCAAGAGGAGCAGGTATTGGGAAGGGATCAGACGATGACGTAAACCGGAGAGCGGCTATGGATGCTTACAACTGGGCAGAATCGTTAAGATGCAGAATGGACTTTGAATCCAACTCATGCAACCTAATAAAGCTGATAAAAAGCATCTATGCTGAGAAAATTGAAGCTCGTTTCACCTGGAATCATGATGGAAAGAATTTTTTTGAAATCGGAACGTGGAGTACCACAAACGACAGAGAAAACAATTTAGCAATCAATCTGGCAAAACATTGCATAGACTGTAACTTGGAAAGGTCTTGGGACAAATTTTCCGTAACCTCTATCATCCAGGAATTAGACGGCGGTAATTTACTTCCTGTTTTAACTAATTCGAATCATGAAACTGTAAGCGCTGACCAAGAGGTTTATGGCAGTCTGCACAGCAGCTCTAACCCTCGCTATATGGTGGCTGTTTGAGGGGTTTTTGTTGGATATTTTCAATAACTTAGAAAATAAAACTGTTTTCGTTTTTGGTTTGTCACTATGATGGGGAAGTGTTCTGTGTTGGATAAACACAATGGATGTTAGTTGGAGATGAAGGGACACCTCTAATAGGTGTGATGGTTCATAAAGGACACAACCATTCCCAACAGACACTTTATGTGTCTTTTGGAAGTGAAGAGGCATCTCCAATAGGCATGAATAACCCTATAAGTAGTGAAGGAATTCTCCAATTCTTGAGAATGAATTCAACCTGTTTTCTCTCCATCTAAGGCATCATCAGAAATTTCTCTCATGTGTTCTTGGTTGGGTCAAGGGGTGCAAACCTTGAATCCAATTTCCTGTTGTAGGGCTTTCATTGTATCCTGAAGGCATTATTTCGCATACCTGTTGCAATCGCCAATTTATATTGGGAGGGTAGAAATAATCGTCTAAAAGAAATCACCCGAGCCTTGAAAGCTTTTGAGTACAACAACAATTTCTTTTTGTGTTTATTCCATCCTCCGTTTTTACCCAAATTTTCCAACAGTTTTAGACGATTATTGTTGTGTTTGTAGCATGAAAGTGATTTCCGAGAAACCGAAACCGCATATTATTTCCAACAATATTCACAATTCCTTTTGTTTCTGGTTTCTTGGAAAATTTAATGACGGAACTTTGTTAAGATTACATGCCCTTTATGCAGTAAATGGATTCATACTGTCTCTATATCTCTGTACTGGCTGGATACATGCATGACACATATTTTCCATGTTCATACATGCCATGTTAAATATACTCTGCATATGCATATGTTGGCATTGTTTCCATTGCACGTATTCAGTGGAAACTCGCATGATAAAATGAGATTCTTAATTTAGTGTTATGCCTTCACACACGTAAAATGTTTTTTAAAAAAATCTTGTTCAGAGAAGAAATAGGTAACGTCATTGATCCATGTGAATGTCTGTGCATAACGATCTGTTCAGGTTAGTGATCATGTAAGGTTATTTATGGCAGCATCAATTGATCTTCTCACTGCTTAATTTTTAAATTCCATATAAATTTCATGGACACAGTTTCCTTGTGTGAAGGGTTGTGTTGCTTCTAAAGCACAGAGACACCTTTTGGTACTTGATGGTTATAAAACAAACCGTTACCTTCTTCTCTGGTAGGTGTTGTTGTCTATCCCTTCTAAGGGACATAACTCTTGCAAAGAGATGTCATCTTAATTACAAATTAGTATAAGGGATATAATTTCTCGTTATGGATGCAGTAGCACAAAATGTGTACTTAAAGGATTTGAATTAGAAATGACAGTTAGAGTTATGGAAGACGTACAGTTGCAGCAAATGTAGGTCTTTCCTGAATATCTCGATTTGGATTTCCACATTTGAGTTTATTTATAAGAACTCGATGATACCCAGAGAAGTGAGACACCAATCCTTTAAAGCAACAGGAGTTTCATCATATTTTATGATGATCCAGAAGGTTGAATGACTGAAATGTCATTCATGTGTGAGTAATCCTCATAGTAGGGGAGAAACACAGCATCCCTTTTCATACAGTGTTTCATGATATTTGTGTATGATCATGAAATGTGGGGGAGAAGAGATTGGAATTAGATTCCATGGATCGTAGTTTAAATTAACTATTAGTGAGTATGGTCAGTAATTTGGGTAGTCTGTGTTTGAGACCGTACAAGGATGCAGTGTGTTTGATGGGATAAGTAAAGGATCTACCATTAATGGATCTGAAAATATTTATCTTATTATGATGAGTACTGGCATCTAAAAAGGACGAATGGTATACCAGTTAAATGCGAATGGATAGCCTGGTTAACCTTAATGGGTTGGTAACATCTTGTATTACTGTGTCATAATGATTCGTTAATAATCATTAAATATCGGGAAGAAGGAATGCATTCACGGGGCATTCATGCAAATCCAAATTAATTGGGTTTATAAATAGCGTGGTTGTACATGAGCCGTTCATGTATGAATTTTCTCAATGTGGGAAATTTTTGGTATTCCAAAACCTTGAAGTTCATTAAAGTCTGAAACCGTAATTGTTAAGATAACAATTGCATGAAATGAGCATAATTCTTGTGATAAGAATTATAGGTTCCAAATTTGGAAAATGGGATGTCTTAAATGATATCGAAAAGGAAAGTGAAATACCGGTTAATATGTAATGTATTGGAAGATTGGGCGGCCGACCAAATATCCAACGATGAGGTGTTACGATATTACCAATGCATACATTATGAACATTTGCATTACATAATGTAGAATGTTAAATAGACATTGTCTATGTTTTTTGGGTATAAATTTGTAGAAGATTGGGCATGAGTAGAGGAGTTACTCATCGGGATAATGTGCTTGTTCAAACAACAAGCAAGTTGGCTACAAATTTTCTATGCCTCTAGTGTATGCAAGTCTATAATGACTTCTTGTGAATTAACCGCAAATGTTAATTAGGATCACTAGAGAAGTTACAATTATTTTGTAAAATCAAAGAGGAACATTTTTTGATTGCATTAGTAGATGCAATTAATGAGAAGAAATGGCTTAAAACCTAACTTGTAGAGATCCTATTTTGGAAGAAGCCATCTCAGGAGGTCTTGATTAATTGTGAATCAGGATATGATCTATAACGTCTTTAACAAGACTTATAATGAAAAGTCAAGACATACAAGTCTTAGACAAGGAACGGTAAGTCAATTACTCAAGAAAGGAGTAATTGCAGTTAACCATTGAAACGGAGAAAAGCTTGGTAGACCTACTTATGAAGAGTCTCCCAAAGGAATTAATTTCAATGAAGTATATAGAAATGGGACTAAGGTCTGTGAAGGAAGGTTGATCTCCCATAGAAGAAACCCAACCTATGTTTTGAAAAAGATAAACAAGGTTCAATGTGGTACCAACAAGTTATGGCTGTAGATTATGGAGCACTAACATAAAACTTCCCATTTCAAGTTAGTGCTGGTTTTTCTGCAAGAAAATAGGATGGATGTAAATCCTTAATGAGTCTGTGATTAGTAAAAGGTGTCTCGCAGAAACATCTTCGAGACTTACCTATATGAGTATGGAAATGTGGGCCGTTTCCTAAGAGAAGAAGACCGTTCTCTAAAGAAGACTCATGAATAAGGATATAAGCACAAGGCCTTTATAGTGCTTGGCTACAGAACACATGATTTATGGAATCAATATGTGTGGAGACTCCGGTTTTATCATAAGGGATACTTGGTTCAAGACTGGTTTCACCATAGAATCTCGATAAGGCTTTGAGTTTCTTACACTCAGTGAAGGTTCAAACCCAGAAGGTACCTATCATTTATGTATTGATTTCAGCGATGATGCTTAGTCCCAATTGTGCTTGAACTACGTTGGCTTGATCCCACTCGGGTACGTAGGCAGTCACTTGAGTGATGCAGCCACTCCGGTTTTATAAGTTTTATTTTATTTTATGTTTTTTTGGTTTTTGAAAATAGGGGGAGATTGTTGGATATTTTCAATAACTTAGAAAATAAAACTGTTTTCGTTTTTGGTTTGTCACTATGATGGGGAAGTGTTCTGTGTTGGATAAACACAATGGATGTTAGTTGGAGATGAAGGGACACCTCTAATAGGTGTGATGGTTCATAAAGGACACAACCATTCCCAACAGACACTTTATGTGTCTTTTGGAAGTGAAGAGGCATCTCCAATAGGCATGAATAACCCTATAAGTAGTGAAGGAATTCTCCAATTCTTGAGAATGAATTCAACCTGTTTTCTCTCCATCTAAGGCATTATCAGAAATTTCTCTCATGTGTTCTTGGTTGGGTCAAGGGGTGCAAACCTTGAATCCAATTTCCTGTTGTAGGGCTTTCATTGTATCCTGAAGGCATTATTTCGCATACCTGTTGCAATCGCCAATTTATATTGGGAGGGTAGAAATAATCGTCTAAAAGAAATCACCCGAGCCTTGAAAGCTTTTGAGTACAACAACAATTTCTTTTTGTGTTTATTCCATCCTCCGTTTTTACCCAAATTTTCCAACAGTTTTATCCTCCTTTTATCTATAAAAAAAAAGGTGCTTGATTGATCAGAATGAATTGATAGATTCTTTTTAAGGTGTTATATGATATTTATCAATTTTCCGTAGCGAAAATAATAGTCCAACTAATAACTTCTTTTAAATTTTTTCTCTCTTTTCTTTTATTAGGAACCACTAGATTTGTGCCCGTGCTACGCACCGGGCATTATTTTTATTTTAACTTGGTGTGCGCGGGCTTCAGTATGCCCTTTGGCGATGCATTTTTGATTTGGTGTGCGTGGGGCTTCGCCCAGCTCCATGACAATGCATTTTTGACTTGGTATGGCGGGGAAATTACATTAAATAAGTAGAGAAATAAATATATGCGGATTATATTTTTTTTCCTTGAAATATATTGTTGTTTTATTTTCGTTCCATGTATGAATTTCGAAGAAAAAAAAGTCCTAATATGGTTGGTACTCGACTTCCGAATTAAATTTGGACTTCCACAAAATTGCAAACACGGTAAGGTAAGTTTTTTTTTTTTTGAGTATGTAATTTTTAAAAACCAATCATACGTTTCCAAGTTTCCTCACCGTAGCTCATGTTTCACAAAATTCACAAAAGGCTTATTTCGGCCGATTCGAAACTGGAGTTTTCTCCCCGTTCAACGTTGTATCTTTATTTGTTTAGAACTTTAACTCTTTAGATTTCTTTGCATCATGCATCTTTTCCTTTAATCATGTTTTTGATTTGGTGTGGCAGATGCATTTTTGGTTTGCAAGAATATCAGTTGCATTTTTGTAAGATTTAGAAGTAAAATTTCAACGCTAAGATTATTTTTGAATCCTAATTTTTTTTAAATATCGACACACCACAGTATTTTGGAAGGAGATGATAGTGATAATTGTAAAGGCAAAATAATAATTTAAGCATTATCTACGGGACACTGAAGGGTGTGGAAAGGAAAATTACGTGTTTCTATTATAGTTTAAAACCAAGTACGGTACTACACGTTTTGTTTCAGTAACACAAAATTAAGAATTACCAATACAAAAAGTATATGTGCATCAGCACTCAACAGTAAGTTTAGCACTTCCAAGTCTGCTAAAAATCCTGAAGTCAATAGACAACCTAGATTTTAGGAACCTTAGCCTTCCCAAATTACAAAAATTAGAGTTAAAAACTGGCCTAGCACTCAAGATAAACTTAAAAGAGGTATACCATAAAAAGATTACTGACGTCATAAGCTCACACTCAACGGTATTAAAAATTACTCCAATCCTCGTAGACGACATTGGTAATTGGGTTTGGGGTACTAATATGGACATCGGGGTTAAGAGACTTCAAAACTTGCATACGTACACCAAATAGCTATCTTTGCGGACCTTTGTTTTTATGTTATTTACATTACTAACATAATAAAATAATGATTCAGTTCTCTGAAATCATACTGGTGCTCCATCGGCAATGAGATCAGACTTGCCTTTCCCCGGTACTGCTTTATCGCCAATCTTGTGGAATAAAAAAATGGAATATTACTGTATAGTAAGCAATTGAAGCTTATGAGAGCGCTAAGAGGAGTGAAAACAACCATATCTACTTTATCTACTTGACCAATTTTCGGTTAGCTTACATGAGAAAAACAATTACTGTATCTTACCAACTTGTCCATTCCAGCGGAAACACGATCCTCCCAAACTTTGTGCTCCAATTATACCATCCTTTAGATCAGTCCCTTCAGCTAACATAAATATTGTGATTATCTGTATTAAGCATTGTCAAAGTATATTCTTCTGTATAACTTACATGAGATATGAAGAGTACCACCATCTTATCCATTGCAGCAGATACACTATTCTACCGAACTTTGTGCTCCACTACTTTCCTTATGGAAATATCATTTAGACTGATCAGTCCTTTCACCTAACATAAATACAAACATATTATCTACCGGTCCGTTCAATTCCAATCTTGGGCAAAGAAAAACACTACCATAGAACCTTATAACAGTAAAAAGAGAGCAGCATTAATAATGCGATCATAGACTTCGCGTAAGTTATATGAAAGAATATATTCTGCCAACGAAGTCAAAGGAAGTACTACCAAATAAGTACTATCATAGAATTCACGTAAGCTCGGGGTCATAACTTCAACTTAACAGCGATTCGACAATGATTTTCGTTTAACACCAACCCTGACCATTCACAAAATTTATCTCCAAAATCTTATGTTATTGCCCTCGAGTGCAAGGATCTCTGCTTAACTGCTCCAACAACTACTGCATCTGCAGAGTTCATTAGAAACCCCATTAATTCATAGGACTACTCGGGATGCAAAAAGAAAAAAAAAACTCAAATAGATGAAGTTGTATTGCTGCATTCAGAGGAAAAATGGAAAGATAACCATGCATACAAAGGCGAAAAATAGACGTCCAAAACGATTCAACATTAAAAACAGTGTTAAGTACTCACCTTGTCAGTCAGCGAAAGAGTAATTACTACTCAAACTAAGTCCACTACTACCATATTCTAAGAACCCGAGGAAGAAAAAAAAAACAAGTACACAATTATAATCGAAGAAGAATCCTGAAACCTAAAGTCATACGGGAACACCATATAACATGATGACGAACTCAAATAAAATATCTTTTTCTATGTGGAGTTTTAGATGAAAGCATAGAAGAATGAGAACAGGATACCCACCTTTTCACAATCAAATGTATGACTCTCTATTGGTATACTCCTATTTTTTGCATTCCCTTGATATATAATCAACAACAGTATGGTGCAATGCTCTAATCATCTCTTTAAATATGCATTAAATTGTAACAGATAAAGAACATATCAAATTACTTGCTCTATGGATTTTGCTTTTAGAGGTTTCAGCTCTGTTATTACATGCTGGACTTATTTTCCACATGCCTACCAACAAAACTCATATATTATCCCCTTGCAAATCATAATATACTTATTGGTTGTCTGCGTACTTTCTCATAGTTCTTTTTTTTTCTCCCCTTGCGAAATAATTTTGTCTATTTAACACGTACATCACCAAAAGCATAAGCAACATATACCCCTTTAACTATACAACATGCGCGTAAGCTAACAATTAGTGGTTTCAGAGTTTGGAATTCTTATATTTTAACCTAAGATGTTAAAAACGGTTGCACATTCTTATCAGCTGAAACATTAGCTTTACATAGTCACGTAACTACTGATTATAATCAAATTGAAACTGTTAACAAAAAACACGTACACCAACACATATTCTCAAATAGCCAAGTTTTGGAAACCACCGCTATAGAATATAGCTGCTACAAAAATAATTTTACGACCCTCACGGTTAGTGCTGAATAGTTCTGGTGGTTGTGGCGCCGGTAGTGATTACAGTTATGCTATATTAGGATGAGAAAATTCATCAATTTCAAAGTAGATATAAGAATTTATCTAGTTTTGAGGATTTATATACCCTAACTTCAATTTCAAAGTACAATCAAAAGACCCAATATGCATTACTATTAAAAGAAACAAACCCCACTGTTAGGGACTTATTATTAAAAGCAAACCCCATTGTTAGCGACTTACTGTTAAAATCAAACCCTCCTTCTGATCAGCAGCGAGATGAAATTGAGAAAGAATAACACCAAAACAGCACACTCGAGCCATTTTCCATAGGAAACCCATTGCAACACTGCAGAACCCCATTCTACTTCCTTCTCAAGAAAAATCACCATCAATCGCATTCCCTTGCATAAACCCATGTAAGCAATCCACTACCACAGTATCTATCTGTAGTACCCATAAACTCCATCTCACTATTTCCCTGTAAAACTAATACATTCATCTTGCTTGCATGATGAAACCGAAACTGATCACTTCCTCTCGCAGTTAGCTTTGTGCATAGTGAAAGCTAAGTTTAATGCTCTGTTTACGTGTACATTACATACTTTCTTAGCCTTGATGATGGGGTTAATTCCAATGCAGCCAGTATAATCCCTAGGGAAACCAAAGGCAACAGTTGTTGCTAGTAGGAAATGAAAAATTCCTCTCATTCGATTACATTGTACTGGTTAAAATATCACAAAGATACTCCGCATTTTTAATTCATATAATTAGCTGGTAGTGGTGGTAAGCCTGTGAAGTATGGGACAACACTAACAAATGGTGCATTAAAATAAGCAGCCGGTTTATACTTCTCGTGGTTATTCTCCCATCATCATTGAAGTTGTCTCCTTGATTTGGACCACCCATAATGGCTCCAACCAATAAGTACGTTCGGATTGAAACTGAAACTTCAAGAACAAATTCAAGGATGACATAGACTAATATTAAAGAAGAAATTTCAAGTTTGTTTGAAGTAAAATTGTAAACCAAAACTGCATATATAGTCAAGGAGAAAATACATGGTCCGCGGATTTCGACATGGTGGGTACCTCTTCGAGGATAATCTCAGCTAAACTGAAAAAAATATACGTGTTCTTCAACCAATAAAACATGGGTTGAGGCGTGAAACATAGGACAACATATACCACGCTATAGAAAACATGATCGGAACACCACCAATACCATCAATAATTCACCCACTCTATAACTCCATTATGTCTCTGCTGCATCAACTCATTCATCTGAAATATCTTGTTCAGAACTTCTCCAACACCAGCACCAAGAAACCGTAATCTCACTGCATCAAAATCACCAAACCCTAGATGTCAAGTTTTCTGGACAGAGTTCGCATAGCAAATCTAGGAAATACCTTAATTTTGGTATTTACGCAAAGACACGAAGAGGAGAAACTCAAAGAACTATCACGATAGGGAAAGCAGAGAACTATCAGGATTGGGAAAGCATGAAGGAGATGGTTACGCTAAAACATCTTTCTACGTGTTAGCACTAAGAAAAACCTATTAATAAGGAAACATAGTTATATAGGGAAACGAAGGAATAAAACGGACGGCGGGAGGATATAATATAGATGCCGTTCTGTTCAAGGTTCAGATTGGACGGAAGTATTGTCCACCTTTACTAATATACAATTAATTATTGGTGTAAACATGGTGTAAATAAATGATTTAGGCTAAAACTTTGAAAGAAGTGTTGTCCACCTACTTTTTTATAGACGCCGTTACTAACGAACCGTTAAGTACTTGATGTAAACAAAGTGTGACACAATTTTAAGTATTTCAACCAATAGAGTTATGCCAAGTATCCACACCATAGCTTCTACATTAGAAAAGGCCTATTTCAGCCAATAGGAAGCGAGGGTTTCATCACCGTTTAACATGAGAGTTTTATTTGTCAAGGACTTTAAGGGAGAAGATGACTACAAGCATTCTAGACGGCCCTATTGATGTGTTAATTAAATGTACCATATCACGACGAATAAAAAATATAATTACATCATCTATCTATCTATTCAATCTATCTATCTACGAGGGAGGATCCATTTACTTGACTATTGTTACATTATCTCACATTTTGCATGTTCGTTTTGTGAATAAAAACCAAACTATAGCGTATTTGAAGCTAAGATTTTGGGGATATGTTATTCTTATAAATATCTACATACCCACCAAAAATGAGCACATTCTGAAATACCAAACCTCATCATCTATCAATCCTCATTTAAACGGTTGAGAATTTGTCGACTTTCGACGGTTGGGTTTCGAAGTAGTAGATGGTAAAGTTATACTTTTCGGAATACATACGACCGTGTATACATACGAGACTCCAACAGTTTCCAATTCGGTGCGCACATTTTGTTTTCCCGATCGGTGATAGAGAGGAAAAAAGGAGTGAGTGGAGGGAGAGAGAGAGAAAGGAAATAATGACAAAGCTCCATCATAGAGATCATATGCACAATTGAGAAGATATGTCAATTGGCTGATGGTTTCTTTTTGTGTGCGAATTACTTACAATCCATCAGCTGATGTCGTACGAGGAACTCTAAGAGCGGTCGATGAATAAAAGAAAGATTAAAGGTAGGTAATTTCTGAAACAACCATACTGATCTATATATCATATACATCTCTAACATAGTAATTAATATCTGACAAACATTTGATCGTAATCCCACTAACCAAAATTCAAGAGCCGGGTACAAGGCGTTTCTGGCATTGGCTTGGACCTGTTTAGAAGCCAACAGGAAAACAAGGTACGGTGCTGGTGATATGTTAACAATGGATGCTGACAAGCTCTACTGCATCAAGAAGGGGTAATGCGAAGCCGCGTGACACCAAATAAAAAATAAAAAGCGTTGGGTCGAGGCGACGTAGAGCCACACCAAATCAAAAGTGCATCGCGACGTGGCAAGGTGACGTCGAGTCACACCAAATCAAAAACGCATCGCGACATGGAGAAATAAAATATGCGTCTCGACGAGGCGAGGCGATGCCACGTGAAACCAAATTAAAAATGAATCGGGATGGGTCGAGGCGAAGCCGAATCACACCAAATTAAAAATATGGTTAAAAGAATAAAAATCCCGATACATAGAGAATTAACAATTTCTTCTTTTTTATTTGGAAAACTAAAGCTCAATGTTCTGAAATTATTTATTTATATGTGTCAATGGTTCCCCAAATATGCAAGAAGAAATCATTTCCATTTTTTGTTTTGCAAGAAAAATCATTACTAAATGTAGAGCCTCTTTATATGTACTTGAGTACTTCCTTATCCTTAAGTAATTGTTTAATCTATTTACAGTATGTTGTGGAGACGTTCTGCCTGTAATCATCAACAAAAACAATCGTAGAACCAAACCAAAGAATAAATAATCCCTAAAATCAGAATGTGCTCATTTTTGGTTCGCAACTTATATGAGAAGTAGTAGGAGAATTCAACGTACTGTAAATTTTCGTTGTTATATGATGAGTAACTTACCTTGTCTTGGATGACATGATCATTATCAGAAAACTACATTTCTTGTATATCACTCTGACAGTGACCAAAGCATGACTTTTCGATGGCCTTGATGATAAAGAAAAAAAGTAAGAAGCAAAAACTCGAATAGATTCAAATTGCATTTTTTGTATAATAAAAACAACAACTTTATGATTATTTTCAGAAAATTGGATTTGTGCCATTAGAATTGGAAGATGGTAGAGCTAGGATGTCTTGTATCTACTGAAGAAAAAAAAAATCTAGTTAGAAAAGTCAATTGTATTTTACCCTGTAGATGACGGTATTTTACGTTGATAAATTTTAAATTTGTGAAAAACGTACCTGCCAGGTATCATAGGCTGCATCAAGTAGCAGCTGCATCATAGGTTACATCTAGTAACAGTTATACTTAGTTTTTACAGTGGCTGCACTGCAGTAGTCATGAACACAAAATCACATTAGAATGTATAAATTTTAAAAATCAAACATAAATAAAAAGAATAATAACAGAAGCATCAGTTCACATATAGAGCGAGTTTAGTGTTGGTTAGTAGTGTCAATTTTTGCACTGTGGACATGTATTTCACATTTATATGCAATGTACTTCGGGCAAGAGCCTGAAATATTCCCCTCCATTTTGGGCTCACTGCAAATAGAAGAAGATCAATGCTATACATCATACATATATACCTTCCAAGAGAGTGTGAAATAAATTTTAATGAGCATACATGGTTTCTGGAGTTCATGGGATTTTTATAAGCATACATACATGCTTAAATAAAGAAAAAAAATGATCAAATCACAATGCATGACGATTGAGTTAGGATTTGCCCATTGTGTTAGGATTAGAGTTAGGATTTACCGATTGAGTTAGGTTCAGCCGAAACCGCACCTGCAAAATAAACCGAACAAACAATAATTAGAAAATAAAATAAAATAAATAATCAGATTCAGAATATGCGCAAATAGTAAACTATAAGGCGCATGAAACAGTTACCAAACACCGTTAAAGATTTATATACATAAAAGAAAAAAAAATGGCTTAAGTTGGCGTAAAGTAGTGAATCAAGTTCAAGGATGAAAAATTATTGGCAGGCAAAAGTGAAAGTGAAAACGATAAAGCAGGACCGCAAGAGATGATCATTATGATGAAGAGAAAACATGAGATCTTTATTGAATAGTGAATTTATGCATGCAGCTACCGATCTCCTTCGATTGAGAGCTGTATTCAAATTTAAGAAAACAATTCATACTTGTGTAGCGGGAAGATTTTACCTATCCAGTGTTTTTGGTTTGCTCTTATTGCTAATATCTCGCTTGTAACAACCGTTTTCGTTTTACATGAGCCAACATTCTTATTTACATAAATTGAAGCCAATATGTTCTCTTGATGCGCTGGATTTAGTATAAACATGAGACCAATACATAGGAAAACAAATCAGTAAACTTGAGCGAGAACAAATCAGTAAACTGGGGGAGTAAAATATACCAGATGTAACTCGTAATTCTTGTTTTCGGCAAGGATTATCTAGCTCTTGGCTCTGTCCGTAAACTTGATGATCATGTACCTTTATTCCTCCTTGGCACCGTGTTATCAATTTTAATCTATCTTCAATTTTTTTTGTTGGAAATGATTAGATTTGGCCAGCCAGGTTAGGGGACAGGGAAGAGACAGGGATAGGTTAAGGTCATTTATAGTCGTGGAAAGTAAAAATTGATGCATATATTTGATTATATACATTGTAAACAGCGAAGATAATTGTATAGATTGATTACCTCATAAATTAGAACATAATTACATATATTCGAAATAGTTAGAAGGTAATGATGTACAATTACCTTTTTTTTTTTTGAAGCATGCGATTTATTGAGAAAAATTATTTTACAATTTGTCGTGGGTATGTGATACCCACAGAGTCTGAGAATAATATTTGAGAAATGTAAGATGGGATTGCCTGGTCCCAAATTTTGGTTGATGAGTTTCCTGTTTGACTTTCATCTGCTGCGTGGTTGGCCAGTCCGTCGGCTGCCTGGTTTTCTTCTCTGTAGTTGTGTTGGATAACTGCTTGCGGGATCCGTTGGAATCTCATTTTTATTTCTTCAATCATTTCTGCTATGTGCCAGGGAGGAGGGGTCGATGAGGTTATGAAATGTAAAAGGTTTTCAGAGTCGGTTTCAAATATAACTTTTTGCCATCGCCTCTCTTCTGCTGTTCTTGTAGCTAAGAGCATCGCCCAAGTTTCCGAAGTTAAAGCAGTCGTAATTCCCAGTGGTTGAGCTAGAGCTAAAAGAGTTCGGGCATCTGAGTCCCTGCAGATGTATCCTGCTCCAGCAAATCCTGGGTGACCTCTGGCTTCTCCATCCGTATTAATTTTAATCCAGTTGATGTTCGGTATTGTCCATCCTACTAATATTGTGGTTAGCCCTCTATCTCTTATTGGATGATTAAATTTTGGAGTATCTCCTGGAAAGACTGATGGTGTGGAGTGAATGGCTCTGTAGTATTCTTGTTGCAGCTTTTGTGCCCAAGCTATGATTTCTTCCGGAGTTGTTTGTTTGTGTTGGAATATTAATTCATTCCTAGCTAGCCATAAGGTCCAGAAAAGAAAACAGTAAGTGGAGATTATCCGAGTTGAAGCAGGTTGTTGAAGGATTTGGGAGATGGTTGTGTGTTGTGTTAAGGTGAAAGCTTGGAGAAGATTGGAGTTTTAAGAACTTGCAGCTTGATTAAATAAGGTGGTCCAGGAGCTTGTTGCCGTAGGACAGTGAATTAGAATGTGACTGGCTAGTTCTGGATCTGTGTTACATCTTGGACATATGTCTGAGTTGGTCAAATGGATGTGGTGTAGGAGGGAGAAGGTTGGTAGACCTTCATTGATGGCTTTCCACAAGAAAAGCCGAATTTTTGGTGGACATGGTAATGTCCAAATGAACTTGGTAGGAGGTAATGGGATGTGTGTTGGTTGACCTTGGGTTAGACATTTATATCCCGAAGAGGTGGTGTAGCTTCCATATTTTGAGTGTGGCCAGATAATTTTATCTTGGGGCCCATTTTGGGGTAGATGGATGTTTATGATTTTTTGGATTACAGGGTTGGGGAGGGAATTCAATTTTTCATGATTCCATGTGTGTGTTATTGGGTCAATGATATCTGCTACCATTCGGATTGGGTAGCATTGTGCTGGGTCCAGATTTGTCGAGTGTGGGATCCAATTGGCTTCTATTGGTGTTGATAATCCATTTCCAATACGGTGGAAGATTAGATTTTGCATGGTTGGAACAATTGCTGCTAGTTGTCTCCATTGAGGACTGGCGTAGGAGGGTATAAAATCAATGACTTCTAGAATTGGCTGTTGTTTAAGATATTTTGCGCTGAAGATACTTCCGCAGATAGAATTAGGTTGTTCATGAAGATTCCATATTCTCTTCATGAGCAAAGCTTTATTATGATCACTGCTCTTTCTTATACCCAGTCCTCCTTCGGATATTGGTTTAGTCACCTTGTCGTATCCTAAAGGGTGCAGTTTTTTGGTTTTTGAGTCGTGTCCCCATAAAAAATCTCTTGTGATGCGATCTATTTGTTTGTGAATATTGTTAGGTAGTTTTTGTGTTTGCATGATGTGATTTGTTGTGGGTATTAAAGAAGTTTTGATTAGTGTCAGTCTTCCGGCTGGTGTTAGGCATTTTGTCATCCATCATTTAGCTTTTCGTGCTAATCTTTGTAAGAGGGGCGCGAAGGTTTGATTGGAAGCCCTTCCTTGTTTGAATTGGACTCCTAGATAGATCGGCGGTTTTGATGTGGCTGACATGTTGAAGAATTGTTGTAGATGAGTTATCTTGACCGGGTCTAGGTTTGGGTGGTGGATGATAACTGATTTGCTGGTGTTTATTAATTGACCGGAGGACGTGCTATAAGAGTGAAGGAGGTTTTTTAGGTGTTGATTACTCCGATTTGAAGCTTTTTACGTAATCAGAAGATCGTCCGCATACATTAGATGGAGAATTGGTGGTGCCTTATTTGAGATGTTAAGGCCTTGAATTACTTTTTGATTTTGAAGGTCTCCTAGGTTTGTAGATAATATTTCAGCACATATGATAAAAATATAGGATGAGAGTGGGTCTCCTTGTCTTATGCCTCTATTTGGGCTTATGAATCCTTGTGGGGTACCATTTATTTTTATAGAATATGTAACTGTTGTGATACAAAGCATAATGTAGTTTATAAAGGTTTGTGGAAATCCTAGTTTTGTGAAGGAGATTTTGATGAATTCCCAATCTAGACTATCATAAGCTTTTTGGATGTCTAGTTTGAGTGATATTTTTGGATCTTTAGTTAGGTTTGATGTTTTGATAAGATGGAAGAGTTCTACGGCTATAGCTATATTGTCATGTATTGATCTTTGGGGAAAAAAATCACTTTGAAAAGGGCTTATTATAAAGGGTAAAATGGGTCTAATTCGGTTGACTAATATTTTTGATATGATTTTATATGTGACATTACATAGTCCTATGGGTCTGAATTGCGAAGGTTTTGAAGGATGTTCGATTTTAGGTATTAGAGTTATGTTTGTGTGGTTCATGAGAGGATGCATATTTAAGTCAATGAAAAAACTTCTAACCATTGCTATTAGTTGGGTGTGGGTTGTTTCCCAGAAAACTTTGAAGAACTTACTTGTATATCCGTCTGGACCAGGGGCGCTTTCAGAATTAATGGAGAATAGAGCTTGCTTGATTTCTGTTATAGATACCTCCTTTGTGAGTAGTTCTGATTGTCTGGGAGTTAATCTTGGTCTGATATTTGTGAATAGATCTTCATTGATTACTGTAGGTTGTGCTGTATATTGTTGAGATAAGTGATCTAGAACGAGCTGCACAACGTCTTCTTTTTTGTCAATCCAATTGTTTTGTGGGTCTTGCAGTTGTTGTATGTTGTTACATGCTCTGTGTATTGTAGCTTTTTTGTGAAAGAAGGTAGTGTTGTGATCTCCTGATTGTAGCCATTGAATTCTTGATCTTTGTTGCCAGTATGTTGCATGACATTGTAGCAAGTCCTCATGTGCTGTTCTTAGCTGTTTTTCTTGGTTTAGCCAATATTCCATGCTGGGTCCTTGTTGGGTGGCACATTGATGTTGGGCATGCTTTATCTTGGTTGTTGATTTTTTTATCATAGTTGGCAAGTGACCAAAGGTTATTTTGTTCCATTCCATGAGATATTTTCCAGTTGTAATGAGTTTGAGTTGGAGGTCGAGGGTTGGATCATTATCTTGTTGTTGTTCCCAAGCTAATTCAACTATTTGTTTGAGTTGGGGATGAGAGAGCCATAAGTGTTCGAATTTGTAATTTTTTTCTCCGTGCCAGTCAATTACTTTCTCTTGTAATAATATTGGTGCATGATCAGAAGCGATTCTTGGGAGATGAGTAACTGCTGCATGTGGATTTTCCGTCCTCCAGTGTTGGTTTACTAGAGCTCTATCTAGTCTTTCTAAAATGTTGTCATCCCCCATTTGGTTGTTTGTCCATGTGTAGGGGTCTCCTCGGAATCCTAGATCCATAAGTCCCATCTGATCCATTAGATTTAGTAGTGGTTGAGATTAGGCATATGTTACTTGTCTTCCTCCTTTTTTTTCCGATTGATCTAGAACGTCATTGAAATCACCTATTAATAGCCAAGGTATGGAAGGGTTGAAACAGCTGAATATTGTCGGGAATTCTTGCCAAAGATTTTTTCTGGTATCAGGATGAGGTGGGCCATATATACCCGTATAATACCATGGTTGCTCTGGGGGTTGTGGGGTCACTTTTGCATGGATGTAATTATGTGAATGTAGAAGAATTTGGATATTTAGTTTGTCTTCCCACATTAAGCAAAGTACACCTCGATTACCAATTTTTGGCATGATGAAGTAGTTATTGAATTGAAGAGTTGAAGCTAAGTTTTTCTTGTGTTGCTCCTTGGCTAGGGTTTCAGAAAGGAATAGAACACTAGGTTTGTATTGGGTAACCAAACCTTTTAAATGTTGAATAGCAGGAGGAAGATTTATACCGCGACAGTTCAGAGCTAGGATGGTCATATATATCTGTACAATTACCTTTGAATTGATGATGATCGAAGGCTTCCAAAATTTAGGTTTAGGTGAAAAACTTTGTAATTGCATGAGTTTCTGTTTTGACGTGCATATATATATACACACACGTAAAGAAAGACTAATTAAGGTAATCACGGATTTCCTTCTTTACACGAACTCACAGGTTTACTTAATCCGATTCCCTTCTTAACATGAACATACAGTTCTCTTTAATTTAACGAAAGCATAGGTTTCCTTTTTAATAAAGTGAATAACGAATTTACTTTTTAAGAGGAAATCGTGTATTATTAAGAGGTTCCCTTTTTTTTTAATGGTTTTGACTTAGGTTTTGTCCACCCTTGCTAATGTATAGTTAAGTATAGGTGTAAACACGGTGTAACTAAATAAATGAGGCTAAAACTCTAATAAAAGTGTTGTCCACCTACTTTTTTGTTTGACACCGTTACTAACTAACCTATGTAACCAAAATTTAATTATTCCAACCAATAAAGTTGTGCCAAGTGTCCTCACCATAGCTTCTGCATAAGAAAAGGTTTTTCTACGCCAATAAGAAGCGAGGGTTTCATCACCGTTTAATGTGAGAGCTTTATTTGTCTAGGCCTTTAAGGGGGAAGATATTTATGACAAAATTTTGTATATATACCTGGTACACTTAGAACCACTAATTTATAGTATTTCAAATCTTGTAAAAGTAGTAAAAAAATGAAATTGAAATAGTAAAATATTCTAGAGATGTGGTGGTAGTTTACGATGGAAATTTAATTTTTGCCCTTGGAGTAAAAAACTCCACTGGGAACCATCACCATTGGATTAATCAATCCAACGGCTCTAGCAACGTTAGATTAAAAATGATTTTTTTCCTCTATTATTTGAGTATCAAAATGTACAAAGAACTGGTGAACTTTATTATTATTATTATTATCTTAGTCAGCACATACCAAATCTCCATTAAAATATGACTTTTGTTAGAGGGAGAGCAAAATAGGATTCGAGGAGAGCAAAAACTGGGGTCAACTCACTAACTCATACCTAGCCAATATATTTTCTTAACTCAGTCAAAACTACCCTTACTAAATACCTAAGTACACCCACCGCACAAAACTCAAGCACATTTTCTAGGCAACTCCACCACCATCTGCTCCATTACCGGCGACAAAACCAAAAATTATTTTATGAATTTCTATCCAACTTTACTCGAAATGTTAGAGAGGTTATCTTAATCAGAACCTTGCTATACTTCTTGAGTATAGATTAAGAAATGAAAACTAGATTTATCCATGGGATTGTAGTCGCCGGCGAACTATCAGACAATCGGCAAAGTCAGAGGACAAGCACCGCCTCCAAACTAGCTTCAAGGGTTGAAGAAACAAACTGGTTTCATGCCAACAGAAGCGTCAACTACCACCCAAAACAACCCTTAAGTATCAGAACACCACCTGAACTTGCACGCTATCAACCAACCATCGGTATTGAAAGATGTCTAGACCCAAATAACATTTCCAAACCAGCAGTCTCACCACCACCGAAAAACCATCCCGCCACCATTCCCTCGATGATAAAATCTAAGCCATTTGATCATCGTCACCCTCTGTGATGGACGCCACCAACACAAGACGAAATTCATTAGCAAACCCACCCACCATTTTCAAGCCATAAAAAGCAAGAGATTAAACCTTTGAACAAATACAGAAAAGAAAGAAAAAAAACCCATAGATGCAAACCCACTTAAAACAGCAACACAAGAAAGAAAGAAAGGCCTCTCCTCGGATTTGGTCTGAAAAATCAATTTAGGGATTTCAAATACCCAATTCTTAAAAATTATCTCCAATTAATTAATTTCTTGCTTTGATCTTCAAATTGATTTAAGAAATATGATTAGCATCTCCTAATCTCAAATACCCAATTTCTTACTGTTCACGGTACTGTTACTATTTATGCCGGTGTTACTGTTCACCGGTGTTACTGTTCACCGCATCAAAAACATGATTGATGTGAAATTAGTCTCCTACCCAAGCTCCATATCATCCCTAAGAACCTATTGATGTATTCAAAATCGAAAATCATTGTCGATCAAAATCCATCATCATCGTGATCATCATGATGACCACCATTAAGAACACCCATGTTCTTCATGTTCTTCATGAGGAAGAAAGAGAGGTGCCCTTAGTAAAAAAAATCGGGTGCCTTTAGTATTTCCCTGAAACTTGACTGCTTTGACTTTTAGTCTTATGAGATTTTGTTCTGCTCATAACTTCTTCATACAAACTCAGAATGATTCCATTCTTTCGCCATTGGATTCGTATTTTCTTCCTATCTATCATGATAGCGAGAATTCCCAGGTTTGGAAGGATAATGAAATGGGTAGGAGCTGAGCTTGTGGGCTTGATTGGTAGAGCTTGTGGGCGTGAGAGCTTGTGGGCTTGATTGGTTGAGCTTATGGGCTTGATTGGTAGAGATTGTGGGCTTGAGAGCTTGTGGGCTTGATTGGTTGACCTTATGGGCTTGATTGGTAGAGCTTGTGGGCTTGATTGGTTGAACTTATGGGCTTGATTTAAAGGATATGAAAATCCTTAATTGCTCCACAAAGAATTTCTCTTGTATTCTGCTCCGAAGTATAAGAATGACATTTTCTATGGAAGGTGCGGAAATGGGGTGTCAACAATTGGTTGGGAATCTTCATCATTTATATGATAATGCACTAAACGAAAAACAAAATAGATCGAGTCCATTGAATTTATCGTTATGCAATTTTTATGAATTAGCATGATTTTTAGTAGAGTACTGGTGAATCCAATACGAGCTTACTACTTATACATAAAATGGCCTATAGAGAAATGTTTCGGTTTCTGATAAGTTTTTATTATAATGTATTTTTTACAGAAAATGGGCTATATAGCCAAAAAGACATTTTTTCTGGGCCATATGGATTGGTAGGAATCAACCCTGGGTCAAATGTCCAAAGGAATCTTTTAATGTGCAGAGACATTACTACCCTTATGTAACCGTCTCCCTTCATCAAACCAGAGTTCTCCTTCTCCATCTTCAGTAAAACCACCAGCGTTGTCCTTCTCCATCTTCTCACAGAAACAAACCAGTGAGTTTCCTCATAATCTTCATCGTCTCACCGAACCAAAAATTGGTTTTCTTCCTCACCGTCTAACAATCATCGCTACCAGAACTAGTTTCCCCCACCGTATAACAATCATCACTACTAGAAACCAATTTCTTCAATCGGTTCAGTGCTTTATAAGAATTAGGGTTACATTATCTATATGTTCAGTGTACTTTCAAGGCGAATTAGGCGTCCACTATATAATAGAATGTCTCCTAAAACAAGTAATTTTTAAAACCCTAACTTTATTTTGTTCTCATTTTCAAAATTGCAGGATCATTTGAGTTGAATTGGTTGTTCTCATGAAATTGAATAGGTTTTTCATCATCTATGGTTTATTCTGTGTTGAATTGCATGTTTGTTTGGTTTAATTGGTTGATTTTATTTTCTTCAGTTCATCTGGTTTGTTAACCCTGGATGGAACTGGTTTCATCCAGTTTCAATGAAATTGGTTAGATAAGTTTGGTTTTATATGACAGGTTAACCCTGGATGGAACTGGTTCCATCCAGTTTCAATGTTAAATTGGTTGAAGTAAAATTGGGCGAACTTGGTTTTATTTCAGTGTTGAATTTATTTCAGCAGGTTTATATCAGGATGAAACAAAAACATGATATTATTGGATGAAACTGGTGTCATCATGCATTATATTATTTTAGCTAATATATATATATATATATATATATATATATAAATATATATATATATATGTACATGATATTGTTGGATGAAACTGGTTTATATTCTGATACGTGCCAAAACTTGGTTTCATCTAGCTCTAATATATAGGATGTAACTGGGTTTTATCTGATTCCTGCATAAACTGGTTTTCATCTATCTTTGAAGATAGGATGTAATTGAGTTTCATCCATATTTTAAAATATGATGTAACTGGTTTTATGCCAAATTGTTGCAGGAAGCAGTAGCAAGAAGAGTAAGAAGAATGATGTGCTGAAAGAAGAACCAAGAATAAGCATGATGTGAACGTGGGTATTGAATCAATCACTAGGAATATGGATGATGTGGATGCCGAAAATAAAGGAAAGAAAATGTTCCGAGCAAACATGAAACCGACAGTTGAGTTGTTGGGTTAACTGGTATTTAACGAAAGACAATAGGTTGCATTAAGGAAGACTAAATTATTTTGATGTATTTAGGTTGTTTTTAAAAAATTATTAATGTAGGATACTCATTTGGAAGTACTTTTTGTTGTTGTTGAACTTTTTCTTCGCATACATTTGTGATCAATGGATCTTTGTTAATTAAAAAACCTATTGATGTTTCTAAAAAATGCATATACTTCAATTTCCTTATATTTGTGTTTTAATATGCAGGATGAAACTGGTTTCATCGTGTATAAAACTATTTTCAGAGTTTTTGTCAGGTTACAGGTTGAATATACATGATGAAACCCGGTTACATCCTAGCCTGTACAAAACTGCATTTTTTTGTCAGAATGTAACTAGGCTTGGATGAAACCAGGTTACATCCTAGCATGTAAAAATTGGTTGCATTCAAGTCAATGAAAACTGAAAAAAGAATGTACAATGAAAACTGAAAAAGATTCATAATACAATTAAAGTTCTGAAACAATACATCATGTACTTGCTCTCGGAGGTTTTGCATGAACTTGGAATAATCGTTAACCTTTTGATACGCCCTATGCTTGACAACCCATTTAAGTCTCCCATCCGCTACTTGGTTGCAACAAGAAGTAACATGCTGAGTAACAATTTCCAACCGCTCCAGGTGGGATATGAAACTGCAAGAGAGGGCCTCACCTCATAGATGGACAATATGTCGAGATGCTATGGAATCATTTCTAGTTTCTCAATGCTTACCTGCATATTCTCTTCTTTCCTCAGCTGCGGCAAATATCAAAACCAACTTAACTCCCCTAAACATTGCACCTGTAACAAATGTCTCAGCTCAAGAATGAGCTTTAACCATTGTTGTTTATCTGCGTCAAATCCTAGTCCTCAGCTTTACACTTAATTTCAGTTGCAATACCGCACACAACAGCAATATCCGGTTGCCAAAATCAGCACACCCACTTCTTGGTTTCATCAGCGCATAATCTCAAACCAACACACAATACATCATACAAACACCAATTGCACACTGCATTCACTTCAGTCAACACCACCAATCTTCTTTCAGTTCACAAACTCATCAAAATCTTCAACAACATCCGCAATCACACACCACCATTTCCCTGTAACTATTCTCTCTGTTTCTATCTTCTCATCACAAGTCAACAGCTGCAACTCCTCAAAACATCGAACCCAGTAATTCAATAAATCCATATTTCCTCTCTCTTGTTTACCATAAACCCATCTTAGACAGTCTACCTAAGCATACATATAAACCAGACTATTTTAGTTCACCATTCATTCACCATCTTTGATTCCAACATATGCAACTTCAATTTAGAGTCATCTCTCAGCCAAACTCAAGCCATTGAAACCCATTAACATCACCATCAGTACCAGCACATTCGAATCCCTGTAATTCCTAACATGCATCTATCAACTGAACTCCACCAACAAAAAAACTTCATCTCAATCGCCACCATAAACAACATATTCATATTCATATCCAATTCCTTATCCTTAAATGTGGAATTCTCCTCAACCTTCAACTGTGCCTTGCTGCAACCTGTAATACCCAGTACTCGAATCCATCTTCTCATCTCATGTCAGCATTGAACTTCAAATTCATCATTTTCTCTCAACTGGAGCAACTCCTATCAATTTCACCATCAACCGATTCTTCTCCGATTTAACCACCAACTGGAGCAACTCCTACTCTGCCAGATTCATTTACAGAGAACCCTAATTCAATTTGGGGACAAAAAACTCTAATTCTTTAATTCAACCTGATACCCATCACAGAATCAAACCAATACATATGTCTCCTTCCATTTCTCGTCAATTTCAGAAACCCATCGAACTCACCCATGAAAAATAGCAGCAGCAGCTCTGTTTTCCTGCCTAACTTCCATTTCTCGTCAATTTCACAGTTCGAACCACCATCATCAAATTCATCAAAGGTTAAGGGTTACTTTAGGTAAAAGACAATTTTTTATTTTTTATTTTCTGGGTGAAATATCCATTTTGGCTAAATGAACAATATTTTTTTTGTTTTTTGGCTATATGAACAGTATCTAAAGCTAAGAATCTATTTCACCCAGGAATTTTCTATTTTGGTCTTTTTAACCAATTTTGTGTATTTTTTATTGTTATCCGTCGTTTATTTTCTAGTACAAGCCTCTAACCCGGTGCATACGCACCAGAAGTATGTAAAATTCATATTAACTGAACCTACTACTTTATTAATTTGAATTACATCCTTTGGGCTCGAGGAAAAAATAAAATAGGCGCATGAGGAAACTCTCACTTCTGAAATTAAATGGAATAAATTGTTTAAACAGCTAAATAAGTAAGACATCATCGACATGGCATGCTTTATTTTAAGTTAGGTAACGCAGTTTCGGCACCTGCCCGATTGGTTTTTCTTCTCGCAACGGCTTCATTAGTAGATTTAAGTTAATCTTGAATACCCCTCCTTGAGATAGTATCAGGTCGGTCTTCCATTCTTTGTCATGTCATCAAATTTAGAAATTGTGTTATTTAGGCACTAATCGGTCCTATGAAGAAAGTCGGAGAGTCCCCAAAATCTGGATATGGCTATTTGCATCTTGATAATATTGTAACATGTATCTCGACCCTTCAGTAAGAAAACATGGTAACACAACCCATTTGTCCAACAGACGCAGGTGATGTGTCAGCTGATATGCCTGCATTTTTCAAGCCATATTAAAGTTAAGCTCTGAATTTGCTTTGGTTTTTTATAGCAAATCTCAATTTGGACACTTCAACCAAACATGGTTTGAACAGACGGCCTTCATGAATAATAATGACGCTTTCGTTTGGTCGTTCTTGTGCCCTATATGCATACCACTCCCGCATTATTGTAACTTTCCGACATTTTCACCTCTGGTGGAGGCAACGTATTTGTAAGAGATATTTCGGATGTATCCATTTTTATCTTCAGCATAGGAAACAGTAACAGGTATAACTGCATTTCCATAAAATTTAGATGGAATTTAGAAAATCCTCCTTAACATATATTTTTTCGTCCGCTATCATATCTGTGCATGTATTCTTGCTAATTCCACTCCCTGTAATTAAAGAAGATGGCTGGCTCTGATACTGTTGATGAGGTATACTGGAACATTTTTTTTTTCCGGGATGCAATGAGTATCGAGTCTAATTGGCACCCATTCAGATTCTTGATGTCGGCGATCAATTTGCCATTATGAACCATTGTGCAATAAGATTACTTCCTTGTAGTATTTTGATAAGACCATTTAAGAAATCTTTTATCCAACTGTGTTCATTGTTTCATGACACGATTATACTCGATCACCTAGTTAATACATTTTTAGTAACATGTATGGTTGTGCAAATATCGTATCTTTGTTATCCCCTGGTAGTTTTTTTTTTCTTTACCATCTTCTGGCAGCATGTGTCAATCTTATGATGATGCTAACCATTAATTCTAAAAACTTAAGGTTCTTTTCCATCATTTAAGTTCTCTCTTTTTTCCTGCGGTTGCACGCATCAGTGTAAAAGAAAACATTCAATCGTAGTCAAATATTATTCCAAAATGAGGTTGCCATTTAGTCCAAAAGTTCTAGCAAAAGTGGGCGAATATCTTTCACCAGAGATAACTTAACCTTTCCTTCTTGATAACATATCAAAAATTTGGGATTCAATGTTTTTTTCTTTTATCGTTTCTTTAATTGATCATACCGTAAGATTCGGGTTGCGAAACTGAATGTTTCATCACGATTTCCTATTAAAATATCATACGATTCATTACGTTTTATATGAGCTCTCTTTATATATATATTTTTTCTTATAGTCTCTGTTCTTCTCTTCTTTTTTTCTGGTTCAATACACAAAACTGATTTTCAAGAAAACTTTCAAAAGTTGTGGCCCACATCCCTGTTTTAATTATCGAGACTTGACCTTATTCATCTCTGTTACAAATCAATTATCTAGTTAGATCATAGTTTGAACTTTGAACCACCCATTCTTGTTCAAAGCTATATTAGTAGGAGTTCCAATGGCAACTGTCTATTTATATTAGTAGAAGTAATTTTGGAACAACTCAAGCACACCTTAAAATCATTATCTTCATCATCTTCTTACCTACACAAAGAGAAATACAATTTGATCGGTAAATGTCCCTTTTCTGATAGTTCCAATATATGGCCGCTGTCTGAACTCCAAAATTACTTCCACCAAGGAAGTTCACCACTAAATTCATACGTAAATCACGATGTCTATGGCTGCAGATTGTTTGACGGGTGCTTGGTTCCCGTTGGTCCTTCCTTGCTGCTGAGATTCTATGTGTTCTTGTTCCTTCTTTCCTCTTCACTAAATTATTCTTATTTGTCACTTTTATATCAAACCTATGTATCCAAAGGAAGTAGGTATTAGTGATCCGTAAATCATGCCAATCATCATATCTTGGTCACAAAAGTTGTTAGTAGTTCAAACGTTAATTTTTTAGGTTCAAGATTCAAATATATTTGTTTCCTGGCAAATAAGTTAACAGTATAAAAGATCCGTGCTGCTGTGCATAAGCAAAAAGAAACCACGTAATAAGCAAAAATAAACCACGCAACAAATCAAATTTTTAGATGGAGATTCTTTAGGGAGAAAGATACGTTCATATTACCTTGAAAGAAGACAGAGTTTAAGGCTATATTGGACCGGATCGTCATTAGGTTTTCATTCGACTACCGCTATACCTTACGTGTTTTATACATGCCATCCGACTCACCAGGTCATTTGGTAAGTGGGGGGTGTCGCTTGGAAAGTGACTGCGTGAAAAGTTGCGTCTTTCCTGAATGTCCCACGACTGTTTTCTGAACCTCTTCATTCTGAACCTTTTCAATTTAGATTTAAGGAAAGGTGTCTCTTTATTAAGCTAGTGACCGTTCGGCCGCCAACTGAATTGTGTCTAATAGATTGGGACAATCAAGATGACAGGGATATTTAGTGATGATGTGGCTTCACCAAAATCATGATGACAGGGATATGTAGTTGATGTGGCTTCACCAAAATCAAGAGTGATTGTGGCGTTGACATTTGGCGAATGGGGGGTCTCTTATTATAAAGAAAGATCGGTGACGGTGATATTGCTAGGATATCAATAATTTAGCTGCATTTCAATATTTTTCAGGTATAACTAGAGGTCCATATTATGATATGTAGTCCCATACATATGGACATATTCTCTCTTATCAATCTCTTTTTTAATATATTAAAGATATTCCAAGATTTATATATGATTCTTTCTGAATATGAATAAAGATTATGGAGTTTACGATTGTGGAAGTCAATTTTCAAGAGTGACTACTTATTTTGTGGTAAAGGAATAAACGTAATTCAATCACAGTGTCATAGAAAACTACGACCTTTTGTTTACATAGAGGAAAAAATGTTTTTCTGTTTTGGAAAAAAACGAAAAGAAAATGAAAAAGGATAATTACTATAACACTAATTTAGTTGTTTACTTCACAAAAAAAAAAAAAAAAAAAAAAAACAGTTGTTTGGCACCAATTTTTCCTCACCCAGCTTTTGTTGATTATGGACGCACCGTGAAACAAAAACGCCCAGAAAAACCGTCTTTTCACCTGAAACAACGCAACCATCTCAGTCGTCGGATAAAAAAAATAAATCAATATGTGTTGTACCATTCAATGAAAAGTTGAATTTTTCTGTGCTGAATCATTCAACGAAACTATCTCGCTACTGATTGGAATACTAAATATATCTAGAAAGAGAAATAGTATAGAAAATAGACAACGCTTATTTTCTCTTCATCAATGCTTTTTGGCTAATCTTTTCGATGTTTAAACTTTTCATCCTCTATTCAGAGTAGCCCGAAGAAGGGTTAGGAAATTCATAATTTTCTTTTAGGGATCTTCATGATTCAATATATGGCCACCAAATAACCTGAGGTTGACATATTTCCGGCCTGCACTTTTGAACGACGGTTGTTCTCTATAGTCTATTCAATGCTACTGTTGCCCCACGTGTACCGTCCTAACCTCTCCAATGTGTCTTTCAATGTGGGGCCCTCTCTTGTTGGATCTGATGTCATAATCAGTCATTGCAACAATCATTTACTGTAATTATTTTTTCTGACAAAGAACCAAAATAAAATCCCCTTGAATTCTGTTCTAGTCATTTTTTAATCTTCCCTTTTAAATCATTTAAATTGAATAATATTCTAATTATTAAATAATAATAAAAAATTTGATTAAAATAATTATTTTTGTTATTTATATAGATCAATGGTTTCAAACAATTCCAACATCAATTCCGTGGGCTCTGATCACAAAAATTGTAACATATCCCTTTTCGAGTGGGCAACATCTCTCTCCTCTCTAAAAAGCGATTTCCGGCTATAGAAAAGTTTTCGGGAATTTTAATAAACTGCCACGATTTTGAATATAGCAAAAAAAAAAGTGCTCCCGTTTTTTCAAAATTTTCAAAAGTGTCCCATTTTTTTCAAAAAACGGGTAACAGCTAGTTAGTGGGGTTAAGTGTCAGCTGGCAACTTGCAAAAGACATGTGCACCCCTCGCGCGTGCATCTCACACAAACAACAGTATCAGGGGCTGGAAAATCTTCGCACGTGCAACTCACACGGATTCAGGCAACATAACGGCTAGAAAACACGTGGCATGATCCTGTGCACACAAAATGAACAACCATGATTTAGCTGACAAAAAAACAGCTATCTTCATCTTCTCCACCCTATAAAAATCAGAGAAGAACCCTAATTCATTCATATCAATCAGACCACCTATTTTCTTTAAGTTATTCATCAAATTCAAACTTAGAAAAACACAAACAAGTAATTGGTGGAGGTCATATACAATCTCCAAGTAGTAGCAACAGTAAGAATAAGGAAAAAAAACATGATTGATTGTGCAATGTGTAAACAAGGAAATCATGAGACACAAGTTTGTCCTTGGTTGTATTCTAGGTGCAAGCATATTCCATGTGTTGGTGTGAGAGCATTACTTAGATCTACAACAACTTAAAACTCTAAAAAAATGTTCTTCAAGTGCACAATACCTACCTGTAGTTACTTTGAATGGTTTGAAGATGCTTTAGACCACCATAAAGCCAAAGACATTATGCTACCATCAATGAAAAGTTATTGTGCTTGTGGAGATGAATACCACTGCTACAATGATTGTCCACTGCAAAATCAGGTTTGCTTTTCTGCAACATGCAAATCCAAACTCAATCTGAAAATATGCAAAAATCAACACAATAAGAACATAGCTTACCTTGCTTGTCAGGATTGTGAATCTTTTAGATGGGCTTAAGATGCCCTCTTCATTGCTGCAAAAGACAAGGTTAGAGAATCTGGAACCCAAATGGCTGCTATATGTAAGCAATTAGGAAAAAACCTTACTTTGTAATATGTAAGAAGTAGCTTTAAGAACCAAATATTACTACATTTCATGTCCTGTTATAACTAAAGATGTTCAAACATACCAAAAGTACCATTCTTACAATAACTTAAAGTTCATAAATTTACCATTCATAAAAGACACCAAAAAAAGAAGAAGAAAATGAAATATTACTAAAGGAAACTATAACTTTAGTCTTTCTTTGACTTGCTAGCTTTCTTTGTCTTGCCTTTAGGATCTGTCATAGTCTGGCTCACTGTTCGTTTAACAGATCTAGCATTTCTGAAATTTTGAGAAATTTTTTGCTTCTTAGTTCCAGCTGGTTTTGAAGTAGATGCACCTGGAGTATCATATGATTCTCTCTTCTTAGATCTTGAAGAGGTTGCTGCAGGTGTATCAAAACTTGTGAGAGTTGCACCATCAACTTGAGTTCTTTGTCTTGGTTCTTTAGAGTTCTGGCCAACAACACCACCAGCACATGCCCTACTATTATGGCCTGAAATCCCACACCTGCGGTATTTATAGACTCTGGGTTATGGTGGGGGTTCATCATATGCCCTCCTTCTTTTAACTCTAGGCCTTCTTGTTTTCCTGCCACTTCTAAGAGGGTTTAGCTCCATATCTACCTGCAACCAAACAATAAAGAGAAATGAAAAATGAAACCCTAAAGGAATCATATATGTTATATAAAGAAGAATCTTGTGAATATTAAATGTACAACTACCAAGAAAGTGTTTTATTGGTTTCAGATCTAGTTTAAAGTGCTTACCTTGACCCAGTCTTTGACATCATCCAATGGTTTCAGATGTGGTTCGTATATGGCTCTGAATGATGCCACACAGTAGTAATGAGAGCAGTACCCGTTCAACAACAAAGCTAATTGGTTAACAACAACAAAAGTAAATAGTTAACAAGAGAAAAAAGACAAACAATACTAATTGGTGAACAAGAGTAAATAGTAAACTAATGTGGCTCTAAAGTAAACTTACTTATGCCATTTTGGTCTGTATCCTTTCAATGCACAGACTGCATGTATGCATACAAATCCTCTCAGCTGCCATTGAAGACAAGAACATGTTTTTTCTTCCAAATTAACAGTGAAAACAGAATTGTGAACATATGTAACTTCATACAATTTTCCAAAAACACATGGATTAACATTAAAAGGACCAGCTAACTTGCACATCTTCTTTATCAACTTCACTACCTTTGGAACCAAACCTTCATCTGGCCATTTTTCAGCCTCTTGCCTCCTTTCATGCCATTTAGCATTCACCAACTGACTATAAAGCATTCCTATTTTACAGATAGGTTTGTCCCTAATGTGTGGGATCATTTCATTAAAAGACTCACTAAAGTTGTTATTCAAGTGTTCACATTTACTTGTATCATCAAAGAATGCTCTTGACCAAGACTCAGGACCAGCATCCAAAAGGTATTGATGTGCTGCAGCATTTTCAGCCTTCAAAGCATCCATGTGTTGCTGCATGGATGACAGCCAATAATGTTTACACAAAACAATCAAAATGTTCACATATGACAGTCAATAGTGTTTAAATATAACACTCAAAATGTTCACATATGACAGTCAATAGTGTTTAAATATAACACTCAAAATGTTCACATATGACAGTCAATAATGTTTACATATTACACTCAAAATGTTCACATATGACAGTAAAAAATTGTTTACATATAGATTGGAAATATACATTACCTGGTAATGATGGATTTTGTATGCTTTAGCATCATTCCACAATGAGCTGTTCAAAGATTTCCATTTATAATACTTTTTGAAGTTCTTATACAAGTGTCTGCAGTGTATTTCATACAAATACATATCAATAAACCTAAAAAAAATCATAAGATGCAGTGAAGTGAACATACAAGAAAACAAAGGAATCCACATACCTCCAACAATATCTATGAGGCCTTCCAGGAAATACAGCAGCAACATCTTCAAGTAAGCCTTTCTTCCTGTCTGAGATGAAGGTAGGAGGCATAGGATGACCATCTATTGCTGGCTTCAAATCAGTGATAAATTGGGTCCAGTTCTCAATAGTTTCAGACTTGCAAACACCAATTCCCAATGGCACTAATCTGTTTTCTGCATCTAATCCTGTAGCAGCAAGTAATACACCTCCATGCTTACCAGTTAGATGGAAAGCATCAAACCCAATTATATTCCTGCAACCTTGCTACCATCCTTTAATTGTTGCCCCAAAACTAATAGTCATGGTTTCAAATGCATTGTCAGCCTTGCAGTAATAAAATTCTGCAACATTGTCCTTGTCCAAGTTACATACCATCTTAAAAAATGTTGGAACCATCTTAAAACTGTCTTCATAGTTTCCATGCATGTATTCCAATACTAATATCCTAGCCTTCCATGCAGTATAGTAAGGAATTTTAGTCATGTGAGAAACTTTAAAATCATCTTTAATCTTCCTTGGTTTTGGAATCACTTTCTTGGCACGGTGCATCAACTTGTCTATTACTACATCAGCAACATACCTTTCATCTGCAGATCTATTTCTACCCTCTAAACTTCCTTCACAAGTATGTGTGAGGTTTACTTTCCTAATTTTAAAGGTAGACTCTTTCTTAACTCTAGATGCAAACACAAACCAATTGCAGTTACATTCTTTTCTATATGGACACCAAACCCTAAGTCTTTTCTTATCACTTTTTTTTTACTTTATATTCATGCTCTTCATGTACACAATGGGCTCTAAGATGCCTTCGAAATGCCTTTTTATTAGGAAATAATGTACCTACCACCATCTGTGAGGGGTCAAGAGGTTCATCATGTTCTTGGTTTGGAAACAATTCTTCCTCTTCTTCTTCAATAATTTCATCCTTAGGGAAGATCATTTCCCTCTTAGATTTAAAATTCTTCAACCATTCAGGATCATCATCTTTCATCTCAGCAGTACCTATAACAACAACAAAAATTTGTTAGTACAATCAATGTAACAAAACTGAGTTAGTACAATAACTTCTAACTATTACCTCTATTATCTTTTCCCTTATCTCCTTGTTCAATAACTTCTTCATCAGGGAAGCTTAATGCCCTCTCAGCTTTAAAGTTCTTGAACCATTCAGGATCATCCTCCTTGTTATCAACATTACCTAAACAACAACAAAAAGCATGAGTTAGCATAATAAGGCAACTAACAACAATAAAGAAATAGTGTGTAACAATTACCTTCATCATTTTTTTCTTCAGCATCATCACTTGAATCACCACTATCTTCTCTTGCATCATCATTTGAATCATTACCATCTTCTTCACTATCTTCATCACTATCATATATTGGTGGAACATCAGGGTCCTCTACAGGGTGGCACTCATCATCACAAATGTTCTCCAGTTCAACAACATATTCATCATCCTGAGCAGCTCCTAATTCTCTATCTAACATTGCTTGATTTACCCAATAATCATGATTAAATGCATCTAAAACTTCAACATCTTCATCACCTTGTCTCTGTTAAACATCTTCATCTCCTTGTCTCTGTTCAGTATTTTCATCTTGAGCAGCTCCCATTTGTATATCTTTATTATCAAGTACAACTGGTTTAGTACATGAACTACCTGCCTCACCAAACAAATTCCCCTTCTTTGCAGTAGTTGTAAATCCTTTACCATTAAGTCTAGGGCTTCTTCTCACTGCTATTGTTGGTGACTTTGACACTCTAGTCTTCTTAGGTGTGTTTTTAATACTCTGCAATGTATCCCATACTGGAGTGAATACCCTAACTTGCAATTCCATACAACTATTATCATTCAGTTCAACTTTCTCCCAATATGTCAAGCAGTCTTCATCACTCATTAAGCTATAAGCAACTCCATTATTCCTCCACATCCAATCAACAGTTTCAATAGCTTCTAGTTGTAGCCTATTGTGAATCTTTTGCTCAAGCATCTTCAAATTCAGTTCATCTATGTGTAAGTTCTTCAAGAGAAACTGAATTTTGCTCTGTGCAATAACAACTGATGTCCTTGTATGCTACATTTCCACTGAAACATTCAGAAACAAGCACTCTGTTCATAAACAGTTCTAAATGACCCAAATTCAACAAAAAATTAGTTAATAGAACTGATTAAATATCCCAAATTCAATAACAATTGATTTAATTATAGATAACATATTCAATAACCCATTGGAGAAAAGATTCATCAAAAAATTCCCAATTTTTAAAAAACCCTAATAACTATATAATCATCACGCAACAACAAAATTAAGCCCTAATACAGTAACATATTCATCATGCAACGAAAACCCATCATTCAAAATGAATTAATCATCATCAAAACTAAGAAATCACCATCAAAATAAACTAGGGTTTGATATATCTTACCTGTCTACAACCTTCTTCTTCTTCTCGTTTTCCTTCATCTTCTCGTTTTCGCTCATCATCAAATCAAGCAGAACACGAAGTTTAAACTCTCAATCACTCTAGTTACATAACGATTTTGATCTTCTTCTCTCAATCGCCACTGCTTCTCTAACCTACACAGAAACCCTAAGAGAAATGAGAAATGAATTTCTCTCTATCTACCGACAGGAATAAAGGCTAAAGGATAATGAAGTAATTTCAGCCATTTTCTTGACCACGTGTTGACCAGTTTGACCAACCATATATGACTTTTGAAGGATTATGTAACTGAAGGGCAGTTTTGAAAAGTTTAAAAAAGCGGGGGAAGTTTTTTAAACCGGTAATTGGAAGTGGGGAAGTTTATCAAAATTCCCAAAGCTTTTTTTAAGGAAAGCTTAACTGCTCAGATCTTCTTAGATCTGGGCAGTACCAGTATTAATTTCTTTCATCATAGATTTATTTGTGCAAATCATAAATCAGAAAATCCTAAACCCAACCCTTATTTCAATCTACATCTATCAAAACCCTAAATCAACCGCCATGGAATTAGCAGTTTTCTTCGGCTAATTCATCGATTCATCGGCCCTTCGATCTCTTTTGGTTTCGTTTGCTTCCCAGTTATTGTGATACCCTCTTCATTCCTGACGATCTTATGCTTTCTCATCGGAAAAAGGCTTGGCTTCAGCTGCTATAATCTCTTCAATTGGAGGTAATTTTTCGGGTTGGCTCGTCATCAATCTCCTCATCATAGAAATAGAAAAAAAATTCTTTGGTTTTGTCCATTTAATTCTTATTTCATCATGATGCTAGATCTATTGTTTAAGCTCCAATCACTCCATGTTATTCCCAGAGACAACAGTTTTTAACTTTCTGATTTCTAGAAACCCTATAAGACCAATTGATTGACCTATATCTCAGAATAAACCAAAAGATTTGAATTTAACTCATTAAACCTTGAATAATGTTTCTTATTACCCTGTTTTACCGTTTTGAGTAGTCTGTAACATGTTTTAGGTTGTGTGTTTGACTCCTTTCCTTCTTAGCTTTTGTGGGATAGTGAAATCCCCTTGTTTGATTGTGTTTCTTATTTTGAATGTTGAAAGGCATTGATCTCTAACCACCAGTTTAGGTTCAGTTCTAAGTGTTGTTTAAATATGTAGGTGATATCCTCTCATGTTCATAATCTATGTTCATGCCTTGTGTTGCTTTATTCGATATTTTTCAAATGTGTTTTCAAATTTCAGTTTGCTGTGCTGGATAAGGTTTATTTGACCCCCTTTGTTTGATGGTATTTACTACCAAGGATTGAAGATTTCCTTGTAGTTAGTATTTCTGATCTTGACTAGGTCCTTTTGAGGCAATTTTGAATTGGTTTTATCTTTTTTGGTGTCTGGGATAACATTATTGACCATAGATACTAGCATCATTGAGTTCATTCTCAGCATATTACCTCCTACCATAGCAAGCCTGCTTGGTAACCAATTCAGATTGGTCCTATGTTAAATTTTTAGATCACCCATGGGTCTTGACCAAGGTGACTCTTTGTAACTCTAAGAAGCATAATCAGCACCTACACATGTTAAAACTTTGATTGCTGAATCAAGGAATGTATCACAGCTTCATAAATACTTTGTATCATAACAAAAAGAACAAATCATAATTGGTATTCGAATGGGCGATGAATCTGGCGACTTCACTTGAATATTTCTGTTAGTTTGATTGTATTTTACTTTTCAGAAAAGTTTTAGCGTAGGTCAAGTATGTATTTCCTTTTCTACAACTTTTTTCGTTTAGTAACTTTTAGTAACCCTTTAGCAGTAGTATATTTATTAGTTGTAGTTTCACTTGTATCTTGGTTTCGGTTTAGTACGCACTATTAGCTTCTTAGAACTAATTATCCTTCAAAGGCAGAGGATTGGCTACTACCGAAAATCACTCTCAAAGCTAGAAATCAGATTGAAGTTATGAATAACACCAGGAAACAAGGAAGTAGGCAGATCTCGGTTGGGCAGTATTCCTCATCATCTGGATACAATATCTTTACTATCATCATCTCGGATCTTTTGCAACGGAACCCATCACCAACACCCAAGTTCTTATGGACTCGACTACGTCCATCAACAATACAGTTTTTTTTATGGAAAGCATTCGTCGAAGGCCTATGGACCCTCGACAACCTCATCCAGATCCACCCCAACATCGATCCTCGTTGCAACTCTAATCTAGAGTTTGATACTCAATTTTGGCCCCTCTGTAATGTTATTGTAATTTCTTGGCATTCTGATTCAATTGTATTTGAATCTTCAGGTACTGAGTACCCCTTTGTAATAGTTTTTTAGTAGACTAATAAATATCATGCTTAAAAAAAATATATCCGTGGGCTCTTGAAAAAATATCTAAAGTTATAAAAATTTCCATTATTTCACACTCCCTCTATTCCACGTATATAGGTGGATTAGGCAAAATCTCTTAGATTAAGAAATTTTATTGATTTTATAAATTTTTATACTTTTTCTTGTTTTACCCTTAATTATATTCCCAATGCTAAAGACATACCCTCAATTATGATGATTTCCAAGAAAATAAATAGGGGTATTAGGAGTAAAAAATCGTTTTGAAACTTGGACTCGGCCAAGATAGTGATACATGAAAAAATGAAAATTCCACCTATTAATAGGTACGGAGGAAGTACATTTTGGAGAACATTCATCATCTAACTTAACTCACCTCACCACGCCCAACAATTCATCAATTAGATAACCAAAAATTTCATTTCATCAATCCTCATGTTGATCACTACCAAAACAACTACTTCACCTACTAATGATGATGAGCTTATTCTCCCTAATCCAATTCGAGAGATCAAAAACCAACATAATCATGATTTCATGAACATTAGTCCTTCTAATCATAATCCAATAGAGTCTCGAATTCTATCCCCAAGGTACACGAAAAACGGCACCGTCATCGGCAGTGGCGGTGGTGGTATTTGTTTGGGTATTGTTGCTGCACTTGACAACTTTGGTTGCACGGTGGACGGTGAGGAAACGGTGACGAAACTCACCTGCAGTACTAATCGGTCCAATCCTATTACCATTTCGACTATAAATAAGTATACTAATACTAATGGTGTTTATCCTAAAAGGAACGAAGGTTTAGGAAGTGTGGAGATGGCTACTAGTACTACTGCTGCTGCTACAGGTGTACGATCGATGTATTGTGATGGAGGTATCGAAGAAACCAGAAATCGAAGGTTAAACAGATGGAGACGAGTGGAAGTGTTTTATGAATCTCCGTCTCCGGTGTTTTATAATACGAGTACCGTCACCAGAAATTATCTGCCGTCGGATTTCTCAGTTCATGTTATTTGTGTAGGAAACAGCACAGCGCTGAGAGCTCTTATCGGAAATCTATGTATCTTAAGCTTCATCACTCTCTTTTTTCGGTTGAACTTACGGGTATAATTAAGTCTTTGCACTCGTACTGGTAATCTACATGTTTTCCAGCTTCATTGCTCTCTTTTTCATTGCATTCGTCAAGATACAAATTATCAGTACGATGATTTGCTAAATAAAACAAGGCCATAAACCTCAACATAGGCCAACGGAAACTCGCTAAACAACAACGTTGAATGTCAGTATCTCAGTGGGATTTGATGAGGGAGACTCCTACCAACGACTTTGGTTAGGTGCTAAAGGAAGCGCAGGTATGATTCTCTACTGTGTGTATGATTCTTTTTAAATTAAACACCAAATGCTTGGCTTGAGAGTTTTTTCCCATGATTTGTCTTGGTTCGCACTAAGAAGAGACATATACCAAGATGAAACAATTTTTTCTTTTTAAATTTAGCCGGTAAAGAAGTTGGTGTTGACGAGTTTGGAACTGAAACACCAAGCTTGAGAATAGTTTGCATGTTTTGTCTTGACACTAAGAAGAGACATCTCAACACGATTTTTATTTTATTATTAAATTGGTAGAGAAGTTGGTGCAGACGAGTTTCAAACTCGTATCACCGTATCATCATCCAATGACTTTAGCATTGTACTACACTGATATCACCAAGATGAAACATATTTTGAAGCTAAATGTCGTATGTTCTTGCTTTTTCCGTCTTTATTGCCAAGCTGCGCGGCATCTTTATGTTCATATCTTTCATAGGAAATAAGTACGATTTTGTTTGTTTATCATTCAGGCTCAAAATGGCACTCTGACTACTTATACCTGATTCTAAAATTGTTATACAACATGATTACAAATATTTCTCAGACCACCATGAGACATCATAGAAAAATCTAATAACTGCAACTGTCATAGTACTTTTCTAGAAGATTACCACAACGCCTGCTTTAGAGGTGAGGCTAATAATATTGATCAGATTAGCTGGTTCAATCATTATACTATTTTAGAAGATTGCTTCTTTTGTCTAAATGATTTTTAGTTCTGATAAAATTAAGTATGTGAGTAGGATTTTCAATGGTTGGGCTGATGTAGCAATTTTCCTTTATGTAGTAGAAGATTCGATGACGGGGCAATTTTCCTCCATTGGACATAAATCTGATTGAATCCTTTCTCTACATTAATTAATATATCAAAATAAGTAGGGCCGGAGCCATGCTGGGACTAGGGAGGACAGTTGTCTTCCTTAGCTTTCGGTAAACATAAAAATTAGTGGAGATATTCTGATCAAATGGAATATTTATCCCTCTAATTTTTTCTGGTTTACAATTATCATATATTTGCACCTTTTGAAAATTACTTATGCGAAGCTTCTTCACCTAATATATGTAGGAGATAAATACCTGAGATCTTGTTGGGATTCTTGTTTTGGTTCTCCCTTTTTTGTCGTTCATCATCATTGACCTTGAGGCTCCTCATTTGTATATCAAATGACCTTAAGTCTTCTGGAAGTGGCCTTCCCAATCTTCTGTTTGCATCGTTGAATGTGAACGAGAGAAATTTGGTGTCGCATTCATGTTACCATTAGTTTAGCCTGTTTAAAGTAGAGAAATTGAACAAAAATACGAGTGGAAGTCTCTCATTTGGTGCAGCTAGCACCTAAAAAAAAAATTGCCGCCTTCGGCCGCATATATTTTTCCCCCAACCAAAACTTTCTGGCTCCGCCCCAGAAAATAAGTAATATGTTTTTAGAAACCCAACAAATTCTAGACCAAAGATTTGATTACTTAACCTAAGATGTGAGACTTCGGAACTACGCTTCACACCAACCTACCTTGTTTGTTTGAATCTCACTAATATTTGAAACTTGACTCAAACGTCAAATTCTGCCTCGAGTTCGGACTCGTGCTTATACATCCTTCGAGTCAAATTTGCTTCTAGATCAAACTCTTCTCATACATCATTGAACTCATAGGTATTTAGGTGACATTTTGTACTTGGCTCGGATCGTATCTATTTAGATTAAAAGCAGATCTACAGTCAACCTGATTCAGGTGTAATGAGTCAAACTCAAACGAGTAAATTTGGTTAAAAATAAAAATAATTTTAGTTGTGGGCTCCTTTTCCGTGGGCTTATAACATGCCTATAGGTCCTAGACTAGGAGCCCCATGACCTTACTACAGTATTTAACGCCGAAAAAAAGACCTAAAACCTAAGCATTCTTCTTCATTTCTTCCATTCCCTCCTCTCCAAATCTCTCCTTCCGGACTTCATAAACCCTAAACTGCAAAAATCATCAAATCCGGGTCCTATAAGAAAACCAGGATCAAGCAAAAGTATACTTCTCAGATATCTATCATCTTCTGTTGATTTCAGTCCTATTCTTATTTTGATTCTTAAAAATGGCATCATGTAGATTAGTAATAGCTGGTCTCATATGGGAATGTGGTGGAATAGGAATCCCTCCGAATCCAGTTAGCATAATGATTTGTCCTCTCAATGAGAATATTATTTTTTTTGGGTTTCCCCCTAATTTTCCCTTTCCAAAGAGAAGTCGCACTATTGGCAACAGTTAGGGGTGTGCAAAACAACCGGAACCGCGGTATTCACCCGCAACCGTCCGCAAAATTGCGGGTGAAAACCAATCCGCAAGAGTCTATGGGCCGGTTACGGTTGAGTTTTCAAATCCGCAAGGTTTAGCGGTTTGGTTGTGGTTGGTTTTGTAAATCCGCGGATTAAACCGCACCGTAGGGTAGTAAGGGTATTTAATATAATTACTAAGGATAATATTGGAAGTTTGAGTTTTATATATAAACATTTTTATCCTAGAGAAACTCAGAAACCTAAATCGATGATATCCCTTCTGTCTCTCTTCCATGACTCCTAAATCAGTGATGTACCCTTCTGTCTCTCTTCAATCATTCCTAAAGCGATGATGAACTCTTTTTTGGCAGCAGAATTTCCATTGGCTTGGCACCAAACTTGTTGCATTTGATAGTTTACCTTCCGTTGTTGCAAGAATTAGTACTTTTTTGTTTCCATCAAAAAAACACAATACTCTTTTGTGTTACCAGTACTATCTTTTATGTTAAAATTTCTAGTTTCTTTTATGTCCCAGGAAAAGCTATAGCTTCTGCCGTCTCCCGAAAACACACTAAATACTTGGACAAGTGTGTTTCACATGGATATGGTTTGGGGTCCTTGCATTCTCTACTTTAGGGGAACTTGGTGAGGACACTTTATGTTTTTTCAAGCGTCTAAAGAACTGTTTGGTTAGTAATGACGCAAGTAGTGGTTTTGGTAGCTTTATTTTCCATAGATTAGGCATAGCTATTTAAAAAGGTGTTGGAACCCATCTTGTTGCTAGGATGCCAACGAAAAGCTTTGTGTAATTGAATTAATATTATAATATATCATTTCTTAACTTAGTATTTTTTTTTCCTGAATAAATCCGCAGGTGATTGAACCGGACACGGTTTGATTTTCCAAAACCACAACTTTTACGGTTCGGTTGTGGGTGACCCCAAATCCGCAACCGTCCGTCCATTGGACACCCCTAGCAACAGTGGACGAAATAGACATTGGTAATAGGTGGGCTGGAGTCTTCTCTTATCCCGGCTTAAGCCTTAGAATCACACGTATACTTTGGGCCAGCTCAAAATGGGGTATGAGAAATATGGGTTTTTTGTCTTTTTTTTCTTTTTCTTTTTTTGATCATCAAAAGTAGATAATTATATTGATAAAAGAATAAAGAATAATTCAAGTGAGAATACAAACACCATGAACAAAATACCGGTAGACAAAGTACACAGTGCAGTCCATTACAAGCATTTAACTCTTCATTCTCTAGCTAGTTCCTCTCATCTAAAAACTAGGTCTTCAAAGTTCACTCCATCTAACACTCCTGATGGCTGAGCCCAGTACAAGATGGCGACTTTGATTTCCAAATTGAGGTTGGATATGAGGATTTCCTTATCATTGAATGTTCTTTGATTTCTCTCCTTCCGAATTTCCCAGAAATAGCAAATGGAAGCAAGTTCCATATAAAGTTTCCTTTTATCGTGAAAATCTTAGTTTTTGTTTCAAGAAATACCGAGCTAACGTCTCTTCCCTGAACCCCATCCATTCCGAAATCTTTGTAGAAGTGTTTCCACACTTTAGTTGCCTCATTACAATGAAGGAATAAATGATTAATAGATTCTTCCTCCGCTTTGCACATGTTGCATCTATTTACCAAGCATCGTCCTCTCTTTTTGAGTACATCCTGGGTAAGAATGAAATTGTGATGTACCAGCCAAGTGAAAAATGTTACTTTAGATGGTACCTTACTATTCCAGACCGCCCTATGAGGAAACACCATATTGTCTTTATGAGACAAAACTTTGTAGCAAGATCGAACAGTGAAAATCCCATCTTTCGTGTGTTTCCAAACCCCTGTATCTTCATTGTCATTGATAATTAATGTTTCCATAAGTGACGTAAGTCTCACCGCTTCCCGAATCTCCCCATCAATAAGTCTTCTTCTTAAATATAAGTTCCGATTGATGTTGCCTCCGGTTATAGAGTAGAACTTATCTATACTGTGGTCTTTTTTCCTTGATACTCTGAACAGATTTTTTGGGAAATTATACATGAAGAGTAGTATCGCCGATCCACTGATCTGTCCAGAATAGTGTCTTATCTCCCTTTCCAATACAATGTCTGAGACCCTCCTTGAATTTTTGCAGTCTCATGTTGACACCAGCACCATTTGCACAATAACGCGTCATTCATAACCGGCAACAGTCTAATGCCGAACCCACCAAATTCTTTTTCCATACACACCTCTTCGAATGAAACCAAGGCATATTTTTTATTTTTGTGTCACTACCCCATAGAAAATTCCGCAAGATCCTGTTAAATTTTTTCTCGACTGATGCCGGCATCGAATAAACGGACATGAGATATATAGCAAGTGTGCCCATAAAACTTTCCATAAATCTTTTGATTAAAACCTGTCTACCACCATAAGATAAAAAAACTCCCTTGCCAAGCTTGTAGTTTCTTCTCCATTTTCTCTATAATTGAATCCCAAATACTTTTGTTTCTATACTGGACACCCGCTGGCATCCCAAGATACCTAATAGGTAATTCCTCGAAGTTGCATCCAAGACCATTCTCAACAATGTCATCCGAGTTTGTATCCCCAAACTTGATTGCTGAACTCTTCATAAGATGGATGCTAAGATCCGAACTGATTTCGAAGCAAATAAGAAGAGCTCGAATGTTAAGAATCTTTTCAGTATCATCGCTAGAGAAGAAAATTGTGTCGTCTGCAAACAAAAGGTGTGACAATTATGTTCCATTCGGCTTAACTTTGAAACATTTGTATAACCCATTTACTACCAGTTTTTGGACCATCTTGCATAGTCCCTCCATCACCATAGTAAACAGGAAGGGAGACAGAGGGTCTCCCTGTCGCAGCCCTCTAGTACTGTTGAATTGATTCCCAGGTGTCCCGCTGAGGAGAATAGAGAAGTGCGACTGTCGATACTAGAGTCTTGATCCACCTTCTCCATTTCTGACCCATTCCCATTTTGCTCATGATAATGTCTAAAAAACCCCAATTTACTTTGTCATATGCCTTCTCAACATCCAATTTGAACATCCACCGATTGGATCCCTCCCTTACGTTAGAGTCGATGCATTCATTTTCCAATAGTATACTATCTGTGATTTATCATTTTTGCACAAATGCCGTTTGTGTATTCGATATAAAATGCGGAAGTACCTTTTTGAGCCTTGCAGAGAGAACATGCGAGATAATCTTGCAGCAAGTATTGATCAAACTCCGATAAAGGTATTATTTGTTCTCCAGTCCAAGAAGCCATTAACTCATGAAGTCCTCTTTTATAATATCCCTAGTGTAGTTGCGCCTCTGTTGTGATCCACCTCCGCCTATAATCGTTCACCAGCTCCACATTATCTCTTTTCGGAATTAGAGTGATAAAGGTATTATTTGTTCTCCAGTCCAAGAAGCCATTAACTCATGAAGTCCTCTTTTAATTGGCAGAGGGCTTAAGAAATAAAATAAATACTCCTAGCTGGTACTTCTTTATGAAATTCCAAACAAAATATATGATAGTAAGATGCGTTTATTATTTATTCATTATTAGAAAAACATATGGCTGGCTAAAACGCCTTAAACTGTGAGTTCACCGACCTCCTCCGAAAAATGAAAATCATACAAAATCCTCTTATTAACCTGTTGAAACGCTCCGAAAATCACAGCCGGCGTATTAGAATCCGAACTAACCATAGCTAAACAAACATTTCCTGAATCCTCATACCAAACCTCCGACTCTAAAACATAATAATCAGACTGTTGAAAATGAAATATTACGGCTTTTCTATACGGTTTTCCGGGTTTAGTTTTGAAACAAAGCATGCGTTTGGTAAATCCTCTATTATAATTCAAAAGTATCCCTTTAAAATGATTTTTGACTATATCATAAATGTTTTGATGATAGTAAGATGCGTTTATTATTTATTCATTATTAGAAAAACATATGGCTGGCTAAAACGCCTTAAACTGTGAGTTCACCGACCTCCTCCGCAGATCTCATCAGCAAATGAGAGCCGCAAAGCCTCATTATCATACAAAATCCTCTTATTAACCTGTTGAAACGCTCCGAAAATCACAGCCGGCGTATTAGAATCCGAACTAACCATAGCTAAACAAACATTTCCTGAATCCTCATACCAAACCTCCGACTCTAAAACATAATAATCAGACTGTTGAAAATGAAATATTACGGCGGGTTTTCTATACGGTTTTCCGGGTTTAGTTTTGAAACAAAGCATGCGTTTGGTAAATCCTGCAGGAAGCATTCTATTATAATTCCAAAAGTATCCCTTTAAATGATTTTTGACTATATCATAAATGTTTTTATACATGGTGGTAAATGGAGCCCCCGAATCTATGATGCAACCACCGGTTTGATCGTTGTGGTTAAACTCAAATTGTCTTCTTGGAATTGGCAGTCTAAAACCACCCACGGTGATACCCTCAAGATTCAAGTAATAAAACGATGTATTAAAGTTGTTGGTTTGTGCAAAGGGAGTTCTGCGAACTTGGCGGCCTTCAATCGTGGCATCTTCACCAAAACTTAAGTATGTGTTTCCCCGGCTATATTTCTCAAAGCAGTAGGAAAATTTACCTCCACCCACAGCTAATTGGGATACAAAAGAGCGTGGACCTCTTCCTAAACCAAGGATTCCTGCGATAAGATCAGGTTTCTGTTTTGTACCGTTGTTATTACCCAGGTTAAAATTTTCTTGGCGTAAACCACAGCCCATTGATAGTTGAAAACTTTCAAGTCTGCTAGTGCTAGTTCTTGAGCTAAAAGTGAAAATTTCTTTGGCCAAAACACCAGATGTAACTTGAGAATCCACATAAGATTCTTTGTAAACACATACGCTCGTTCCACTGCATTCTCTGCAGTCAGGACTAGTATTCTGACAACGAACAAGACGGAATGATTGCGAATCCTTCCAGGGATAAAGAGGCGATTCTTGATGGAAAGTTTGTCTCGCACCTTTGCATTGAAGCCAAGTAAGGTCACTACCTGAATCAACCATTAAGTAGTAACTCATGTATCCTGGCTGATCAGGAAATGTACCTATACCCACAGATGCAGTGTGGTAAAATGCTCCTTCATCGTAAAGCACCCGCGCAAAAACATCAGGATTTATTTGTGAAGCAATGTATCGTGCTCGAGCTCTGGATTGGTCGATGAGGGTTTGAAATCTTTCGTCTGGTGTCATCAAATGATCAAGAGGGTTGTAAAAGGGTGATTCTTCAGAGTCTTTGTGAATCATCCGCAAAGTAAACCCTTTGGGATTCATTGCGATGGTTGAGTTTTGCAGTATAACAATCGTTAGAAGAATAATGAAAAGACATGGTTTTGTTCTACCCATTTGTGATATGCGAAGGATTTGGATGAACAAAATATCTAGTATTTCTGAGTTTTAGTTTAGACGGATGGATTGAAATATCACTCTTGCCTTTAAACATACATTTTATACTAAAAATGGTTAAAAACATATCTAATTCGTAACATTTTTTATTACATATATATACAAAATCTTTAATAATTAATTATGTTATTACATATAAATCTTTAAAAAATCTTTAATAATTAATTATGTTGTTACATATAAATCTTTAATAATTAATTATGTTATTACATATAAATATTAAAAAAATCTTTAATAATTAATTATGTTGTTACATATAAATCTTTAATAATTAATATGGGATCTTCTGGATAAATATTTTTTAACGTGATATCTTTTGTTTCCTAAAATTAATATCGGTCAAGTTGAACCAAATCGGGGAAGGCACGATATCATTCGCCGGGTATTGCACCATAAAAAAAGGCCTACAGAAAAGCTTTCACTAATTGACCATAATCAATGAACTTTAGTTAGTGGGAATTAAGTGTTTGACCCTCCCCTCACTCTCTCTTATTTAAATGGCCTTTGGCTTAAAAATTAATTTTAAAAAAGGAGGATCATTTGGATAAAGATGTTTGATAATGTTATCAAATGATAAACTATATCCTTTAAGGTATAATCGTCATGTCAACTTAAACATAACATGTCTCACAAATCATACGTAAGAATTCGACAAATTTTATATATTTGGAAAGCTTTTTGAAAAACATACACAACAAGTGTAAATGCAACTATCAAATTTTCATTTCATGAAATTTTTTACTACTCTAAGTAATTATTAAATTTTTTTCATATTATTTTATAGTGTACAGACAATATGCACACTGATTTTATGTGCAGGAAATTTACACACTGATTTCTATACATAATTTTTAAAATTTTCTTCATATTTTATAGTGTGCAGGCAATATGTACACTGATTTTTGTATATATTTTTTAAAATTTTCTTCATATTTTATAGTGTGTAGGAAATATGCACACTGATTTTGTGTGTAGGCAATATGCACACTGGTTATTTTGTTAATCTTAATTCCTATATTATTCCAGGGCCACTGGAATAATTTGCAAATTTATTAAATAACCCTGGGGCCAAAAGAGTAAGACCCATAATTTCCAGGGTCATAAGAATAAATTTCTCATCAGCATTATGAGGGTATTTTATTAAAAATTAGAATCAAAGTTACAAGAGATGGTAGGTAGTCTTGGAGGTGTAAAACGTGCCGGACCGGCACACGAAGTCGCGTGCTTCACGTGCCATGTGCCGTGTTGTGCTGTGCCAACGATTTAAACGTGTTGTGTCATGTTGTGCTTTACTAGTCAAAAGCTAGGCACAACACAACCCACGGGAACAACACACAAATAAACGTGTCGTGATGTGTCGTGTTGGCACACGTGCTATAAACAATTTGAAATCACTTAATGTATACATTAAATCGGACATTATCACAAGAATTTAATTAGATGAAATTATTTCAAGTAAAATTACCAAGTTTATTCATAAAAGAAATAGCCCATCAAATATAAATTTGGATTATTGTCATGTAAATTAATTTTTTAGTTAAATATAGGTGATGACATTATAATACCGATATTGAAATATATTTTCCAAATATTAAGGTATTATATGTGTTGTTATAAATAAGCCAACACAAAATGTTAAAAACTAGGTAGAATATTGACTCTTTTGTGAACTATACAAAAAATGTGATGTATTATGCCTTGTTATATGGTGTATTTTGTACATGTTATGACGTGCTCTCTTAACGTGTTGGCCTTGGATGGGCCACGTGCTTATCCGTGCCGCATGCTATGCTGGGCTACTGTGCCAATTAGTCAAACCCAGCACGTCCCATTTAACTAACGTGATGTGTCGTGCTGGGCTAAGTCACGTGCTGGGTTGGGCTGTGCTCAAATTTTAGCGTGTTGTGCTGGGCTGTGCTCATGCTGGAACACCCAATTTACACCTCTAGGTAGTCTAGCGAGCAGATGGACACCAATAACTTTCTAAATAACAATCCTTAGCCAGTGAAAAAGAGAATTGCCTATCTTAAAATTAGCGACCAGCTGGGAACCAATATCTTATAAAGAGATGCCACTAAGGCTTTTATATATACAAAGAAATAGTAGGTAGCCGAGCTACAAGATGGTCACCGACTCCCTTTTGACTAACAATGCTAAGACGATGAAGATTTAATAATCATAAATACTAGCCGGGCACCAATACCTTTCTTAATTAATATCATAAATATTTTTATTATTGGATAAAGAGTATTGCACTAACTAGTTGAAAGCCTAACAAGCTAAGCTCCAACAACATACTATTACATTAATTGAATCCAACCATTTACGGGTAAGATTCCATTGGAATATTCTCAGAAACCTTAAACACACACAAATTTGTCAACTCCGAGAAAGAAACTGGCACCAGGATCGAAACTTGGCCATGAGCGGACTACTATAAGTCTGAAAGTTCGCAAAGACGATGCATCCACCCATTTACGGGTAAGATTCCATGAGATTATTCTCAGAAACCTTAAACACACACAAATTTGTCTACTTCGAGAAACAAAATGGCTCCGAGATCGAAACTGAATAGTGATGACAATTGTTTTTGCAGAAGTGAGAAAAATATAGCAGAAGTGAATAAAATTTAGCAGAAGTGAGAAAAATTTAGCAGAAGTTTTTATACCTCAACGACAACTCTTATAAAGGTTGTCAATAGCGATGAAAAGAAACTTTAGCAAAAGTGAGAAAAATTTAGCAGAACTGAGAAGTTTTTTGCAGAAGTGAATAAAATTTAGCAGAAGTGAGAAAAATTTACCTGAAGTGGGATTTTTTTTGCAGAAGTGAGAAAAATTTAGCAGAAGTTTTTATACCTCTACGACGACTCTTAAGGGGGTTGTAGAAGGTCTATTTATCAATTTCTTCTTATCTTTTCCATCTCCCATCATAACCATCCATTTACATCATAACCGTCCATTTATTTTTTTTCCTAAACATTTTTTTCCTTATCACTTTTTTATAAAAGTAAATGTAAAATATAAGCAGACATGTAAATGTAGAAGGGTGGTTGAAATCCAATTCTTAGACAGAGGAGGTTTAGATTCGATTCACCTTAGCCTCATTTTTTTTTTCAAAGTCGATTTATCATTTTACAACCCTTGTAAAGGTTGTGAATATTGATCATTAAAAAAAAACACAAATCTACCAAAATTGTGAAGCCGAAAGGATGGTTGATGACTTGTGCGAACATACAGTATGCCTGGGTTGAAATCTTTACCTAGAACATTTTTAAAAATAATTTTTGTTTTATCTTCAACAATCCTTATGGAAGTTGTTATACAGTGATTCACTACTTTTACGGTATAAGTTGTTAAATTCTAAAGGTGGTCACCACTCTGTGCAACTCTTTTCACAGAAACGTAGTGGTTTAGATTCTCGTCACTACTCTTTGGTCCTCTCTAGTCCTAAGATTTGGACATTTGTTTACTTTGACAACTTTTATTTGGAAAAGGTTGTAAAACATGCCATTACTTTTACGACTTAAAAAATATGAGTTGTCAATCTACAGTTGTAGATCACTATTTTTCTCGTAGTGTATATATTTTTGAGGATCGTCTTTTTCTTGTTAGTAGGAATTTTAATGGGTGAGATGATAAAGCATCCAAATACTATATCATAAGATTCAATGTCTCATCAGTTGAATGGTTGTACAATTTCCCCGATTGACCTAAATCAAATTCCGGACCTAAGATCTAAATACACCTCAAATATGAGACTCTGGCCTTGTTTATTTGGATCAGACTGAGAATTTGGATCTGACTCAACTTTTAATTTTGCCTTAAGGTCGGACTTAATCTCATACATCCTCTAAGTCCAGTTTTGTCTCGAGGCCGAACTCTTTTCATGTACTTGAAGGTATTTAGTTCATTTGTACCTGACTCGTTGGAACGTATATGGTAGGATTAAAAAAAAGAAGATATCTTGTAAAAGGGTTGCATGTTTACAGTGGAATTAGGGTCTGGGCCGTAGAAAATGTCATTGAGGTGTTAAGGTAGTAGACTGATTTCGGTCGTATGACTTGTTTACCATAATGCCCTTGTGAAGATGATTAAATGACATTGAATCTTAACCAAGTTAAAACATAACTATTTATACACAGGAATTTCCACGAACACCTTAACTGCGCATTCAACCATCTTCCTTCCTCATTCGATATCAATTGATTGAAAATATGCAATTCCTATAAATTTCAACATATCCGTTTAATTTATGTATGTTAAATAACAACATTGGCTCAAATTATGAAATATCAAATGTAAGCTTTATCCACTAATACAAAACTAAAGTTCATGGTGCTTCTGAATCACTAAAATGTTCAAATATTGAATGCTCTAAATTGTCAAACGGTGTAAAGATGTATAAGGTACCTATGTTCTTAAAGGAAAAAACATATGCGAATCTTTCTATAACCACGATTAGCATCCATTCAAAAATGCAGCCCACTTAATTCAGAACAACATGATAACCACTTCATCATAATAATAGTAACGTTTTAATCTTCTTCTCTCAATACTCTGACGGCAGTTTTAGATATCAAAGACAACACCCAGGTTGATTTAGAAGGTGACTATCAAGTAATTAACAGTCAACAAAATACCAAAAATTACCAATCCATGGATGGAGAAAAAGGCAAGAATACTAATTAATTCAAAGAAAATTAAAAGCTCAAAATCAAATTGTTGATCGAACTCTATTATGGGTGATAAGAGTGTTGGGGCAGGAGCTGTACATAGAGGCCGATGGTTCCGCTAAGTAACAGATGTTTTTATTTATTTGAAGCAGATGAGTTACAAATGTTTGCCGAAGGTTTAACATTGAAACAGTCAACCTAGGTCAACCAATGGTCTGAGTGTTCTAAAAAAAAAAACATCACTAACGGTTTTTTAACGCTCTTCAGTAATTAAGTCTACGATCCTATTGCATCAAGTGCAAGTTCTACGATCCAGACTCTAATTTCACCATAAACATATGACCCTTTTACAAAATAACTAATAAAGAATTTATAATCAATGTGATTCAAATGTAATGAGTCATATTCATAATCAGATGATTTAAAATAAAAACAAACAACCTGATTCAGGTGGCAGGACCGTTTTTTCGGGGGCTTATAAAATATGTATACTATGAGCCCATGACAATTTACCATCTGATTTAAAATCAAGAAATTTTTCTTCTTTTCTTCCCCTCTCCTCCTCCCCAAATCGTTCTCTCGAGCCATTATAAATCCTAGACTGTAAAAGTCATCAAATCCAGTCCTATACGAAACCAGGATCAAGCAAAAGCTGAAAACACGAGGGTACCCAAAAATACCTCAATATAAAACTTTTCCACCTATAAGTCCTTTCTCCGAAAGTGATTGTCTATAGACCGAGTCGAGACAATACAACAAATAGGTTCACACTTAGAATGATCGTCTATGGATACGAGATCGAGACAATACGACAACAAGATAACTTGCGTGATTGACTATGGATACAAGATCGAGACAATACAACAACGAAGTATGTTTACTTGATAAATGGTTCGGACTTAACCAAACACAATAGGATTACTATCAAGTAAATAGGAATTAACATTTGTGTAATTTACTTTAATTTATAATAACAACAATTAACATTGCGGAAAATAAAAGTAAATGACACAGCAAGATTTTGTTAACGAGGAAAACTGCAAATGCAGAAAAACCCCGGGACCTTGTCCAGAATTGAATACTCTCAGGATTAAGCCGTTATACAAAATCAAACCAATTTTGTGTAGTTGAGACCAAGAAACTAAACCTATAGTTCACCCAGTTTCGTTTGTATTCCCACACCTCCGACCTGTAATAAGTCAGGTACTTGGAACGATTCCATTGGTTCATATTCCAAACAGTAAAGGGACAACAAATATGTTTGGTATCAACTCTTTTCAACCAAGTGATGTGAGTACGACAAAAGGCTCTTCTGTTTATCTCAAATAAACTCCTTTGTCAAGTTATTAAATCTATCTTATCAACAACTACCAAAGTAATTGTTAAAATTTTGCAATCAAAACTTTTAATCACAAAGAATTGTATTGATGCCAATCTACACAACTAATCAATCCAATCTACCACAAGGATAAACCGATTATAGTTGGATCATCTTTTACCGAAACAAGTATTGTGCACACCGAAGATTATGAGCCCAAATCAGAAATCTTCAAAGTCTTCTTTGTCTTCAAATCTTCTTTAATCTTCAATCAGCACCTGCACACGATCAACTTGAATCTCTTGTGATCAATCACGCACAGAACGGAGTCTGTTAATAATAGATTATCACAAGACGTCTTTAGATCTACAAACAGTCTAAAGATCCCCGTCGAAACTTCGATCTAGTTTGAGTGAATCTAATATCAGAAGAGAAGATTCTCAAGCATAAACAAACTAGATACAATAAAAGTTCAACCACCGTTAGTCAATCAAATCAATCTAAAACAAAAGATAAACCGCAATTATCTAGTTTCCCACCAACGGTAATAATAGATCTTCTCAATCCCAAAGAAGTCTTTAAACTGAGTGGCCGTAAGAGATTTCGCCTAATTAGGTTATTTTCCTCTCCGAATTGGCAGCTCCACCAGTAACAACACAACTAAGGCAGTTTTGCTGGCTCAGCGGTTTAGTTTCCTTGAAATTCAAACTTTGATATTTATAGACAAGGAGGTTTCACTACAGGAAATATATACATCTACAACTGGAAACTTACAACCTTTTACTAAAGGTCGTAGTACATCCCATGTTTTACAACCTTTTTCAAAGTAAGTGTTGCAAAATGGCATCATTACCCATCCCTAGAAGCAAAGGGTTGCGACAAGAAAACGAACGACAACTCTTCAAGAAAAAGAGTTGGTATGAACCATCCTTGCACTTGACAAGTTTGGGTTTTTATGTTATTTTTTTATGAAATTGTACAACTACGTTTATAAGGGTTGTTGAAGACAACCAAAATATGAAAATATAAAATATGGGATGAAGGGATTCGAACGTGAACCTACTATGCGTTAGACTAACCTATGAACCATCCTTACACTTCGCAAGTTTGTGTATTTTGGGCTTTTTTTTCAAATGGAAATATATAACGACCCTTATAAGGGTCGTTGAAGTAAAAATATAGGAATCGTATAACGACCTTTTATAAGAGTTTCCCAATTAAAAATATAGTTGGAAAATGAGTTTGCAGGGCCTGAGGCAAGTCCGCACCAACAACCTAGCTTACGCTATCACAGTTCCGACGGGTTTGTGGTTCTTATTTACTAAACTTATGACCATATTTGACGACGTTTATAAGAGTCGTTGACCATATGTGACGACCTTTATAAGAGTCGTAAAAATAAAATCAGATGTACAGAAATAAGGCTCAGTCCCCTGAGCCGCAAACATCGCAAATCCTTCCCTGTAAACAATCACATACATTCTACAAGACTTCTTTATAAAGAATCACATACATTCAATATGATAATGCATCTCATTTTATATCTGTTAGTTGCATGGCACTTTCATTTCATAGTTCAAGTACCCAATTTCTTCCAATCCACCAAAAAACATAAAAAGAAGGGATTTTTTTTTCAGAAATAATGACAACCCATAGCACCAAATGGTAACTAAACATAGAAAAAGAAGAAAAATTACTGTGCATATATATCTAGTTCCATGATTGTAAATGATTGTACTATCATATATTCCATTCTTCTCTCCTCCTTTTTCCGGGATTGAGACCGGCAATGAAAATGATAAATCATTTTCACTGGCGGAGTTAAAAAAGGGTGTTCACTCGGAACTAAGATCAAACATCACAATCACATTAATAAGATGAAACATCACAATCACAAGAACGATACTAGTTTCAGCAAAGGAAATACACAAGAACTGTAACAACAAGATCCATAATGACAGCAACGAGAACGACGAAGACCGCAAAAAACTATTACAGTAAACACAATACACTACCTACTGACCTAATTAACTTGTGAACTTCTTTTTCTTCTTCCTCTTGTTTTTCTTCTTTGTCGCCACCACAATAGGTTCAGCATCCTCTCTTGCGTAACTCTCACTCTCGCCATCTATTTGTAAGCCAAGAGTTGAAGTATCCACAGGTTGGCAACTTCCATCATTTTCATTGAATTCCTCTAATTCATGGAAACCCCTAGGTGGTGGTTTCAACATCACATACCAGTTAGATGTATCTGACTCTCGATAATAGAAAACTTGTCGCGCTTGTGATGCTAAAATGAACGGGTCGTTACAAAATTGGTTCTTATGCTGTTTTAAGTTGACTATTGTGAAGCCTTTCTCTACCTTCACACCAAAATAAGTGTGAGCCCAGTCACATTTGAATATGGGAACTTGTAAAGTAATGTAGTCCAACACTAGAATTTCTTCTAAAACACCATAGAAACCGGTTGTTTCTGATCGTCCTGCAACTAGAGTTTTTGATTCAATTGAGACACCACTGTTTTGCGTGACTCTTTGAACATCCTTCGTAAGAAATCTAGACCCATTGATTAGCAAGCCTTTATATGACACACAGTTTTGTAAAGGCCCTTTTGCCAACCACTCTACCGTGTTTGAAACTGACATGCCTTGTTGAATTTGCATATATACCTACACCGTGCATACTCATAACATAAATACATAACTAAAATGGTTATATGAGCATGAGAAGAAATTTTTATAGCGATGTTCTGCGTAACATGGATGGTTCTAGGTGACAGAATATCTTGTGCCCATACAAAATCAAACAACTATAAAGCACATCCATGTACGATGGTTCTATTTGTATTTTCTGAAGTCTCAAAAGACATTAGTGATAAAACTACTAATTAAGCTATGCAATCTGAATAAAAGTGGAAAAAAGGTACCTTTTGTTTAAACCAATCTCCAAATGTGTCCGAGTGTATGGAAATGAGCTGGTCTTCACTGGTAATAGAACTCCCAACCGAAGATTTTAACTCATCCATATGCATTCTAAGATAAAAGTAAAATTAAAACAGGAGGTATTAACTGATTAACCATTTCTAATGAACGTCAATGTCATACTTACGTTAGATATGGGTCAATTTCTGCCGTGTTAAAAAGCACATATCTGTGAGCAATCTTTAACTTTGCATCCTCCATACGCACTTGGATACCTTTAGAAAGAGGGCGTGCTGCCTGTGTGGAACCATCTTGAAAGTTTTTGATATATCTTGGCTTTTCTCCTATTTCAGCTGCTTGATCCATGATAATAGAAAACCTAACACACTTCATTCCAAGATAACACTCTTCTATACAAGCTTCAGGTAGTGCATAATTTTTAACATATTCTTTGAATGTCTTCATATACCTATATGAAAGTAGCATATGAAACAATTACCAGTTAAAAGGGTGGAAACCAAGTCGGTGTATGTCTTACAAAACTTCAACATTTGGATATTAGTAGATCTAAGCTACAAGGGAAAGCTACTAACACGTGCAAACAGAAAAAAGATTGAAACAAAATAATAAAAAAGCAGAAATAACATTTATAAAATTTAGCATACCTTTCAAATGGATACATCCAGTGATATTGTACAGGTCTACATAAACGCACTTCTCGAGCTAGGTGAATTGTCAAGTGCACCATCACATCAAAAAAGGATGGTGGGAAGTACGTCTCCAACATACACAAAGTCTCAGCTACTTCCACTTCAAGTTCTACTAATCTTTCGAGATGAACTACCCTTTGGCATATTTCATGAAAATAAGAACACAACCTGAAAATCGCCTTACTTGGACCCTCAGGTAAAAGTCCTCTCAAAGCTACAGGTAATATTTGTTGCATAAGAACATGATAATCATGAGCCTTAAGGACACCTAATTGACCATCTTTCGAGAAATGCTTCCTAAGATCCGAACTATACCCATATGGAACCTTCAAATTTCTCATCCTATTATAAAGTATAGCCTTATTCTTGATTCTTAAGCTGTATGGTGCTGGTGGAAGGATTTTTTTGCCATTTATCTCTTACGGATGCAATTCTGATCTTATTCCCATACTCTTCAGATCATTACGGTAATTTAAACCGTCTTTTGTTTTGAAAATTATATTCAAAATAGTACCAATGACACTCTCACAGACATTTTTTTTCTGTATGCATAACATCAATATTATGCCGTAGTAACAAATCCTAGGAATTCATGAAAAATCCTAACATTAGTAATTCCAAAAGATGGTTCGTTAAACCAAAATCAAATTTTACACAAGTTAATTAACCTGCATGCTAATAATTACCTATAAATCTAACTAGTTTGTTCAGTAAGTAAAAGAACTAGAAAAACAGGTACACATCCATGTAAACCAGCTAACACATAGATATGAAGATATAGTTAGTTTAATCACACATGACAGAAAAAGGGTATTCAGGTTAATTATAGTGAGTTCAAGCATAGCTCATGTGCACAAAACTATTTAACAAGTAAATCTGTAGTTAGAACTGACCTTCCAGTAAGGCAAGTCGAAGAATATTGACCGTTTGTTAAATACCCGAAGATTAGTTTCCTCATCATGAGGTGCATCAGAACTAGCCACATTAGAAACAACACCCCTTTTCCGCTTCCCACACTGAGAATTACCATTCTTTACACCTTTTGCGGCACTACTCTGACCGATTTCCTTTGTCTTCTTATTCTTCTTCTTATTTTCCTCTTTTTGTTTCCTTTTATCCTCCTCGTTCTTCTTCGCTTTCCCAAAATCATTAACAATAGTGCTCTGATGTTCAAATACAGTAGCACCAGACATAACAGGTGGTTTTTCCCTCTTCTCAATTTCTCCATTAAACAAGTCTTTTTTCTGTCGAAGGGGATGATTATGACGAAGGAATCTCCTATGATTCATGTATACAGTTTTACGACTAAACGGTAACCAGTTTCTAAGCATGTTATCACCACAAAGAGGGCATGCTGCCTTCCCTTTATACGTACATCCAGATAAATTACCATATGCAGGAAAATCATTAATCGTCCACATCAATAAAGCTTTCAAGTTAAATTCTGATTTACTAAAAGCATCATATAACTTCGTGTTGTTCTCCCACAACTCAATCAGATCATCAATCAATGGCTTCAAATATACATCGATGTCATTACCCGGTCGCTTTTTTCCTGGAATTAGCATGCTCAGAATAATGTTTTCGGCTTGCATACACTTTTGAGGGGAAAAATTATAAAACACGATCATCACCGGCCAACAACTATGGTTTGGAGAAAGATCGCCAAATGGATTAAATCCATCAGCAGCAAGCCCAAGACGCAGATTACGGTCATCTGAAGCAAATGCGGGAAATTATTTGTCTATGTGCTTCCAAGCCAAAGAATCTGAAGGATGACGTATCTTCCCATCTTTAATCTTGCTCGTCGCGTGCGATATCAACTGCTCATCCAGCTCAGCTGATTGATACAATCTCTTCAATCTCGGTATAAGGGGGAAGTATCTAAGAACCTTCACCGGTATCTTCTTTTTGGGCTTGTCTATCATGTCCTCATCGTCTTCCATGTTAGATGTGTCTTGCTTCCACCTAGAATAATGACATTTAGGACATTCATCTGCATCTTTCAACTCCTTTCTAAACAAGCAACAATCATTCACACAGGCATGTATCTTCTCGTAAGTTAATTGATAAGATTTAAGCAGCTTTTTGACTTGATATGTGATTTTAGGAAGACAATGACCTGGCGGAAATAGCGAACCAATTGTCTTGAGAAGTTCGTCAAAAGCCTTCCTAGATATACCATTAATTGTCTTGTGCATGTACAATTCCATAGTGATAGATAACTTTGTGTGTGTTTTACAATTATGGTATAACGGAGCGTCATCCGCCTCGTCCAACCCCTCTTCTTGACTTATTTCATGGCCCTGATCTTGATGTGTATCACCTTCAACATTATCCTCTACATAAATTTGTTCTGAACCATGTGTCGCTCCTTCTTGGTGAATATTATTAAAAATGATTACTGGCTCTCCGTGAAAAACCCACTCGGTGTATGTAGGATCCATACCCCTTTTCAGCAAGTGCATATGCACTGCATCCGGAGGAAGTGGAAAAGCAAGATTCTTACAATCAACACAAGGACAACTCAACTTAGAAGGATTTCCTAGTTTCTGACAGACGGTATCTATGAAATTGTTCAATGCATCCTGATATGGAAGACCACCCCTGCATAAAAGATAGATAAAATCATAGCACCGTAATAACGCAAATTAACAATCTAGAAAACCAATGTAAAGAATATGATATATATCCTTAAGTTAAACATATTCACCTTGGCAAATAAATCCAATTTTTATTCATCATTTACAACGAATTTAATTGATTTATATGAATATATGTTAAAATAAAACTTCAATCTGCGCGCAACAGAAAAAAGAAGAGTTATAAAATGGCTGAAAGATGTAGCCCTGCAACTTATATATGTAAGTTATAATCAGCATAGTTACACAATACAGAGAACCATTACAAGGACCTATAACCAGCATAGCCCTTCAACAATGACAATACTCTAAATATATTTTTTAATTAGATGGTATGAAATGAAGTACAACATTTAAATCATGTCTTACACATAAAATAATAAATTATTACATATGAAGACTTTTCCCTAGATTTGTAACTAGATCAGCTATTTGATTAGTAGAAACTCTAACTTTTTCTTTTGCAGCAATGAAGATAGCATCTGAAGCCCATGTAAAATCTTCACATTGTTCACATACAAGGTAAGCTATGTGCTTATTGTGTTGATTGTTGCATATTCTTAGGGTGAGTTGGGAGTTGCAGGTTGAAGAGAAGCACAATTGATTGTGCAGTGGACAATCTTTATAAGAGTGATCATCTTCTCCACAAGCATTACAGCTTTTCGCTGATGGTAATAACAACAACTTGGCTTTTCAAGGGTCAGAAGCATCATTAAACCATTCAAAGTAGGTGCAGGTAGGTATGGTGCACCTGAAGAATATTTTTCCATAGGTTTCAGTTGTTTTTGATCGTAGAAATGCTCTCACACCGTTACAAGGAACATGCTTGCACCTAGAATAGAGCCAAGGACACACTTTTGTTTCATGGTTCCCTTGTTCACACATAGCACACTCAGTCAGTATATTTTTCAATCTCATCTTACTGTTGCTGTTGTTGCAACTATTACTGCTACTTGGAGAGTCTTTCACACCTCCACACATGACTGATTCAGTGTAGTTGTGTCTTATTAGAAGCTAATTTCAGTCCCTAGATAGTAATGCAATCAGTTCACAATGTTCTAAATATCTACAACATATACCTTTGAACTCTTCTATCAGATTAACCTTTGTTCCCCTCCCATTTCAGCCAAGTATTTGTACACAAAATTCTTCAGATAAAATTGAATCAAATCCTGCAAAAGAATTGAAATTTGAATCAATATAATGCAAATCACCTGAATTCAATGCAAACCCTAATTCTATTCATTTGAATTAAATGCAACTTAATTCACCTGAATTGAATGCAAACCCTAATACAAAATATTAATGCAACTGATTTTATTTCAACCACAAGTATTCAATGCAATGATTGAAATTAACTGAAATAAATGACCCCAATTATACAAACGAATTAAATTCAATGATTGAAAAAAATATAAAAATTAAAATCGAGAATCAAAAACAAAATTAAAATTAAACCCTAAAGAGATCGAGAAACCCGATTTACACACCTGGGTAAGTCTTCAGGTAGGTCAATCTGTTGATTGTTGTAAGTCTTCAACTCGATCTGTTGATTGTTTTTCAACTATATCTGTTGGTGTAGAAACTTCGTACAGCTACCTCGATCTGTTGGGTTGATGAGGGTGGTTTTGATGGTGGTGAGCTGTTGATGATGGTGAGCTATTGATGATGGTTGCGGGAGATGGTGGTTCTGATGGTTGCGGGAAATGGTGGTTTTACAGAGAAAGAAGTGATGAAGTAGGAGGAAGATGCAGGGGATAAGATTTGAAAGAATGAAAAAACGAAGTGGCTAAGAAAGGTTAAGGGTACATGAAGTGGCTAAACAAAATTGGACGGTTACAGATTGAAATGGATGGTTAGGATGTAATATTTCCTACATCCCCTTTCGCAACCTTTAGTAGAAGTCGTCGTAAAGAGTTTGTCGGTCTGCTAAAAAAAATTCAATTCTGATAAAACAAATTCACTTCTGCTAAATTTTTGATGAAAATGATGATTTTATGCCTCAAAAGATTTTCGGCGAGTATGTACGTGGAATCTTACAGGCACAATGTTCCGGAGAGTAAGACGAAGGAATCTTACCCGTTACGGGTTGGATTCGTCGTTTTTACCGAGTCTCCGACATTAATATACGTCCAGGTTTCGATCTCGGAGACACTTTCTACTGATAAGTTGACAAATTTAGGGTTTCCTAATGTTCCGGAGAGTAAGACGAAGGAATCTTACCTATTACGGGTTGGATTCGTCGTTGTTACCGAGTCTTCGACATTAATATCCGTCCAGGTTTCGATCTCGGAGACACTTTCTACTGATAAGTTGACAAATTTAGGGTTTCTTAAGGTTCCGGAGAGTAAGACGAAGGAATATTACCCGTTATGAGTTGGATTCTTCGTTGTTACCGAGTCTCCGACATTAATATCCGTCCAGGTTTTGATCTCAGAGACACTTTCAACTGATAAGTTGACAAATTTAGGGTTTCCTAAGGTTCCGAAGAGTAAGACGAAGGAATCTTACCCGTTACGGGTTGGATTCTTCGTTGTTACCGAGTCTCCGAAATTAATATCCATCCAGGTTTCGATCTCGAAGACACTTTCTACTGATAAGTTGACAAATTTCGGGTTTCTTAAGGTTCCGGAGAGTAAGAAGAAAGAATCTTACCCGTTACGGGTTGGATTCGTCATTGTTACCGAGTCTCCGACATTAATATCCGTCCAGGTTTCGATCTCGGAGACACTTTCTACTGATAAGTTGACAAATTTAGGGTTTCCTAAGGTTCCGGAGAGTAAGATGAAGGAATCTTACCCGTTACGGGTTGGATTCGTCGTTGTTACCGAGTATCCGACATTAATATCCGTCCAGGTTTCGATCTGGGAGACACTTTCTACTAATAAGTTGACAAATTTAGGGTTTCCTAAGGTTCCGGAGAGTAAGACGAAGGAATCTTACCCGTTACGGGTTGGATTCTTCGTTGTTACCGAGTCTCCGACATTAATATCCGTCCAGGTTTCGATCTCGGAGACACTTTCTATTGATAAGTTGACAAATTTAGGGTTTCATAAGGTTCAGGAGAGTAAGACGAAGGAATATTACCCGTTACGGGTTGGATTCTTCGTTGTTATCGAGTCTCCGACATTAATATCCGTCCAGGTTTCGATCTCGGACACACATTCAACTGATAAGTTGACAAATTTAGGGTTTCTTAAGGTTCCGGAGAGTAAGACGGAGGAATCTTACCCGTTACGGGTTAGATTCTTCGTTGTTACCGAGTCTCCGACATTAATATCCGTCCAGGTTTCGATCTCGGAGACACTTTCTACTGATAAGTTGACAAATTTAGGGTTTCCTAAGGTTCCGGAGAGTAAGACGAAGGAATCTTACCCGTTAAGGGTTGGATTCATCGTTGTTACCGAGTCTCCGACATTAATATCCGTCCAGGTTTCGATCTCGGAGACACTTTCTACTGATAAGTTGACAAATTTAGGGTTTCCTAATGTTCCGGAGAGTAAGACGAAGGAATCTTACCTGTTACGGGTTAGATTCGTCGTTGTTACCGAGTCTTCGACATTAATATCCGTCCAGGTTTCGATCTCGGAGACACTTTCTACTGATAAGTTGACAAATTTAGGGTTTCTTAAGGTTCCGGAGAGTAATACGAAGGAATCTTACCCGTTATGGGTTGGATTCTTCGTTGTTACCGAGTCTCCGACATTAATATCCGTCCAGGTTTTGATCTCGGAGACACTTTCAACTGATAAGTTGACAAATTTAGGGTTTCATAAGGTTTCGGAGAGTAATACGGAGGAATCTTACCCGTTACGGGTTAGATTTTTCGTTGTTACCGAGTCTCCGACATTAATATCCATCCAGGTTTCGATCTCGGACACACTTTCTACTGATAAGTTGACAAATTTCGGGTTTCTTAAGGTTCCGGAGAGTAAGAAGATAGAATCTTACCCGTTACGGGTTGGATTCGTCATTGTTACCGAGTCTCCGACATTAATATTCGTCCAGGTTTCGATCTCGGAGACACTTTCTACTGATAAGTTGACAAATATAGGGTTTCCTAAGGTTCCGGAGAGTAAGATGAAGGAATCTTACCCGTTACGGGTTGGATTCGTCATTGTTACCGAGTCTCCGACATTAATATCCGTCCAGGTTTCGATCTTGGAGACACTTTCTACTAATAAGTTGACAAATTTAGGGTTTCCTAAGGTTCCGGAGAGTAAGACGAAGGAATCTTACCCGTTACGGGTTGGATTCTTTGTTTTTACCGAGTATCCGACATTAATATCCGTCCAGGTTTCGATCTCGGAGACACTTTCTACTGATAAGTTGACAAATTTAGGGTTTCATAAGGTTCCGGAGAGTAAGCACTAGGCCAAATATGGGATTTGGTGACGGTTTGGAATTTTATACCGTGACGGTTCTAGCAAAAAGCGTCACCATACATTGCCAGTTAAGTAAACGTGACGTATCCAAGACATAACCGTCATTAATTATTGTTACAAATCACGACGGTTGGAAAAACTGTCACCAAAGCATAGTACTGTGACGGTGACGTGATAAAACCATTACAAGTGACCTTCCATACGGTGACATTTGTTAACTGTCACATTTGTCTCATATACTATGACGTTTGGGTATTAAACCGCTACAAAAGGTCATAGTAATGACGGTTGTAGTGATCAACTATCATGAAAAATGTGTGTATATGTTGCATATTTGATGAATGTATATGTGCGTGCCTCATGAAAGATTTAACTATTTATGTTGGTTACAAATGGATGAAAGTACCCGAATTCAACACAAATTTGTGTAAGCGAAGGTGTAACCGGAGCTTGGTCTACCCTTGACCCTCCATCTATATTAATTTCAACCTCAATTACTTTGACGAGTGATAAATAAAATTGTGCACCTCGGAAGAAAATGTAATCCATTGAAAAACAATTTGCAAGACTGATGGACACATTGGTTAAAACTTGCGCAAAACAGAAGAGGGCGTGCGAGTTCCACGAATAAGGAATCTGGACCCTCAGATTTTCCCCGAAAAATAAAACCCTAACCAACTCTAATATATCATTCTCCGCGCCGCCGCTCTTTAGTCTCTTCTCTACCCCTGTTTTTCTGTCTCACCTTCTTGATTATCACCTCTTTTTCTCCCAGTTCTCTCTGAAACTATTATCTTTCATTTTTAAGCTTAGGACAATGCAATCAACATGTCCAGATTTCCTCCAGGAGTAATCACAAAATCAAAAAAGGTACAGTTCAGAAATTTTGTTCTCTCTTTTGAAGAACAGAAGATTTGATGAATTCAAGTTTATTGATCTCATATTCTACCATCAATCTCTCACTTTAAGATTTTCAGATGGAAAATAAAAAGTGGGAGGAATGTTTGGTGAATCTAGGTTCAATTTACATGGATCTGATTTCTAGTTTATTATATTTTTGACCATTTTTCGTGTTAATCCGGCTTATTATTAATTTTGCGAAAAAAGGCAACAGATACAACCCAAAATTGATGCATTTTTATGATCGTGACTTCCACAGCAGCTATTCCATTAAAGCGTCTTTAAATTTACTTACAATTATAAATAATAAATATAATCAGTGTTTCGATGTTAACCTGGATCTTTTTTTCAAGACACTAAATCTAGGAATATTTTGCATATTATGCAGATTGTAAGTGATTCGGAGAAAAACAAATCTTAGCTTCCAAAATAGAAAATCGATGAGGTATTATATCAACATCTCATCTTTCAGCCTTTTCGATTCTTTATTCTTTCTTTATCTAGGGATATCTTGGATAGTCTTTTCAAGTGATCCATGATATTTTCAGGTTCGAAGTGAGGCTGAGAAGTTCAAGAAATGGTTGGCAGATAAGGAGACTGACCAGAAAAAGTATGTGTTTCTTAATAGTTTTTTGATATCACTATTCAGTCTTCAATGAAATTAGTGAACTAAACCTGCATGCTGGGGAGGCCTTCATATGTTGCTAATAACTTGCTTTAATTGCAGAACTTCTCTGTTTAACACACCAGCATTTTCATCCGAAGACGCGTACGACAAAGTGTTTAGTCTCAAGGATAAGGTAATGTAAAATTCTTTTTGTATACACTACAGTAAGCAAATGCTCTTTCCTTAAAGTTGAAATATATCAAAATTCTCCACTTCTTTTTCTCCATTTTTCTTATTTAGAGTCCGACTTGATTTCATGTAGGTTGCACTTTGTACAAGATCCCTATTCACCGAAGAATGAAACTGATAGCAAGAATTAGAAGCCAAAAACTGAGAACTCGATCATTGCTTGACTTTTTCCCTTGTTTTTGTGTTTAATGGAAAGTGAATGATTGAGTGGTATGAACGTTAGTCAAAGTAACATAAATTATCTAGGCACATCACATATTCACGTCTTTTAATATTAATTTATGATGATTTATCATGTGATAGACCGACCTATCACGAGTATAAATTAGCTAGGCCAAGCTATCGTTGTTTTCGTTGATTTTGATTGGTAGGTTCATATTCAATTTACAATCTCATATTATCGCAGTGAACAGAAATGTCCGTACAATTCCAGCGGTGTTGGTGGCGGAGGTGGAGGGACAGAAAGTCGTACTGACGACGGAATGGGATCATAATTATGAGGAGACAACCAAGTTGGTGGACATGGAATATGGTCGGGAGGTGAGAAATTTTAAGTTTTTGATTAGGTAGTTGTTGCCGCAAATTACGGATCAAATTCAAAATCTTGTTAACAAAAAGTTGATGGAGCAAAATCAGCCATTGGTTTTGGAAAGTATGGTAAGAAGTGGGTCACATGGGGGTAAGGAGAGAGAAGGAGGTGGGGAGTCAGATGTTGGGTCAGTGGGTGGGGGAGGCTCAGCAGCGGATTTAGTGGGAGGATCGGGCAGACGGGTAGGATGGTCGGGTCAGGGGTCAAGTCCGAAAAAAAATTCTGGTCTGATGGAGATGTTTGGTCACCATAACACTACGACTACTAATCGATTTAAGGATTTATAAAATACTCAAAATGGAAATCTGGAAGTATAGGAGGGAGAAATTAATGACGGTGTAAGGGATTTGAACTTGGAGAATGATAAGGTGGAAGAGATGAATATGCGTTCGAACATTGAGAATCAAGTGGTAATGAAGCTTGGTGATTTGCTTATATCACATACGGAAAGTATGGAAAGGGTGATGGAAGCAGCTGAATTGATGATGCTACAACAATTGAAATGTTGAAATGTAATTTTTTTATGGATAATATGAGATTGTAAATTGAAGTCATTAATATAATATATACAAGTCTTATGTTGTTAATTTGGTTTCATATTTTGTTTCAGTTGAAGTTTTAAATCAGTACGTACAGGAAAAATCGATAAATTGGTATTATTTGATCATTCTTAAGGTGGCGGTTTGTAAAGAAAAGTGTCACGTAATGATATACTAACTTGACGGTTTCTATAATCAACCGTCCCAAATATTTCTTATGCTGACGTCTATTTGGGTAAACTGCCACCGTAATGTTGTTAAGGTGACGCTTTCAATGAGAAACCATAGCAGATGTATCTTATAACGACGGTTTTGATAGTTCATGACAGTTTTGATGGTTAATTGGTAACGGTTATGTGACAGTTCATAAGCGTCAGTATAAGATAACCCCTACGGTGACATCGACATTGGTGACACTTTCAAATTTCACCTAAACCGTCATGGAATCGATATAGTGACAGTTTTGAAATGTCACCTATGTTGATTTTTGGCCTAGTGAAGACGAAGGAATCTTACCCGTTACGGGTTGGATTCTTCGTTGTTATCGAGTCTCCGACATTAATATCCGTCCAGGTTTCGATCTCGGACACACTTTCAACTGATAAGTTGACAAATTTAGGGTTTCTTAAGGTTCCGGAGAGTAAGACGAAGGAATCTTACCCGTTACGGGTTGGATTCTTCGTTGTTACCGAGTCTCCGACATTAATATCCGTCCAGGTTTCGATCTCGGCGACACTTTCTACTGATAAGTTGACAAATTTAGGGTTTCTTAAGGTTCCGGAGAGTTAAAAGAAGGAATCTTACCCTTTACGGGTTGGATTCGTCGTTGTTACCGAGTCTCCGACATTAATATCCGTCCAGGTTTCGATCTCGGAGACACTTTCTACTGATAAGTTGACAAATTTAGGGTTTCCTAAGGTTCCGGAGAGTAAGACGAAGGAATCTTACCCGTTACGGGTTGGATTCTTCGTTGTTACCGAGTCTCAGACATTAATATCCGTCCAGGTTTCGATCTCGGAGACACTTTCTACTGATAAGTTGACAAATTTAGGGTTTCCTAAGGTTCCGGAGAGTAAGACGAAGGAATCTTACCCGTTACGGGTTGGATTCTTCGTTGTTACCCAGTCTCCGACATTAATATTCGTCCAGGTTTCGATCTCGGAGACACTTTCTACTGATAAGTTGACAAATTTAGGGTTTCCTAAGGTTCCGGAGAGTAAGACGAAGGAATCTTACCCGTTATGGGTTGGATTCTTCGTTGTTACCGAGTCTCCGACATTAATATCTGTCCAGGTATCGATCTCGGAGACACTTTCTACTGATAAGTTGACAAATTTAGGGTTTCTTAAGGTTCCGGAGAGTATGAAGAAGGAATCTTACCCATTACGGGTTGGATTCTTCGTTGTTACCGAGTCTCCGACATTAATATTCGTCCAGGTTTCGATCTCGGAGACACTTTCTACTGATAAGTTGACAAATTTAGGGTTTCTTAAGGTTCCGGAGAGTAAGACGAAGGAATCTTACCCGTTACGGGTTGGATTCTTCGTTGTTACCCAGTCTCCGACATTAATATTCGTCCAGGTTTCGATCTCGGAGACACTTTCTACTGATAAGTTGACAAATTTAGGGTTTCCTAAGGTTCCGGAGAGTAAGACGAAGGAATCTTACCCGTTAAGGGTTGGATTCATCATTGTTACTGAGTCTCCGACATTAATATCCGTCCAGGTTTCGATCTCGGAGACACTTTCTACTGATAAGTTGACAAATTTAGGGTTTCTTAAGTTTCCGGAGAGTAAGACGAAGGAATCTTACCCGTTACGGGTTGGATTCTTCGTTGTTACCGAGTCTCCGACATTAATATCCGTCCAGGTTTCGATCTCGGAGACACTTTCTACTGATAAGTTGACAAATTTAGGGTTTCATAAGGTTCCGGAGAGTATGACGAAGGAATCTTACCCATTACGAGTTGGATTCTTCGTTGTTACCGAGTCTCCGACATTAATATCCGTCCAGGTTTCGATCTCGGAGACACTTTCTACTGATAAGTTGACAAATCTAGGGTTTCTTAAGGTTCCGGAGAGTAAGACGAAGGAATCTTACCCGTTACGGGTTGGATTCTTCGTTGTTACCGAGTCTCCGACATTAATATCTGTCCAGGTTTCGATCTCGGAGACACTTTCTACTGATAAGTTGACAAATTTAGGGTTTCCTAAGGTTCCGGAGAGTAAGACGAAGGAATCTTATCCGTTACGGGTTGGATTTCTTATTTAATCCAACGATCTAGAATGAAGCTAAAACAACAAACAAGGATCACTACTCAATCTAATGGTCATAATTCCTTGTTTGGTTTGACAAAAACAAACACATTTCTCAATCCGTAACATATTCTCTTAACCAATTAGATTGCATATAATCTAATCTAACGACTCTAAAGCATATCATGCGGATTGCATATTTTTTCACCCAAGATCCCGCCCAAACATCCCGCCCAAATTTCGCAACGTGTCACCTCTTCCAATTTTCGAAGAAAAAAAAAAACCAAAAGATTAAGGACCACAGAAAACTGGTCTCCCTCGGTTCCTTCTCCATTCAACGCTTCACTTTCTCTTTCTCATCTCAGAGAAAAACTCTCTCAAACCCTTTCTTCTCTTTCTCATCTCAGAGAAAAAATCAAAATCAAATCATTCCACACAAATCTTAACCCTTTCTTAACCCTCAAATCCAACACAAATATTAACCCTCAAATCCAACTATCTACAGAAGGTGTATCTTACCTCAGATGAAATCATAACCCTCTTCAGAAAATCTCTTTATAGTGGTAAGAATAAATCTCTCAAACCCTTTCTTCTCTGATTTATTTGGTTGTGTTTTGATGTTTGTTCTAGCTAACATTTTTGATTTTGTTTTGATTTTTTTAGGGTTCTACTTTTTATTTTGACCGATTTTTGATTTTAGGAATTTTTTTTTCTTTTTTCTTTTTCAATAACATGCAATTGTGTTTTGATGTTTGTTCTAGCTAGGATTTTTGATTTTGTTTTAATTTTTTTAGGGTTCTATTTAATTTTGATTTTGACTGATTTTTTATTTTAGTTTTTTTTTCTTTTTCTTTTTTAAGAACATGCAATTGTGTTTTGATGTTTGTCTTAGCTAGGATTTTTTATTTTGTTTTGATTTTTTTAGGGTTCTGTTTAATTTTGATTTTGACTGATTTTTGATTTTTGATTTTAGGTTTTTTTTTTTTTCCATTATAACATGCAATTGGTGTTTTGATGTTTATTATAGCTAGTAATAATAGCATGGCTTAGTATTTTGTAGCAGAATTTAACATTTGGTAGGATAAGAAATTTAACATGGTGTAGTATTATGTTGTTTTCTTAATATGATGCTTGTTTTAACATGATAGCTATCAAGTGAATCTGCAAGAACTGCTGGTGGGATTACTGAACCTCTGACTCATTCTGAACTGAGAATTGTGCAGGGCTTCAGTATTCCAACCAGCAGCTCACAGTTTCTTGGTTGTTATTGCTTGTGTTTAAGAAGAACATGATTTTATATGTAGTGCACTCTCTATCTTGCTTGGTTGTTATTGCTTGTCAATATGTTATTGCTTTCTTAACCTTGAAAATTGTTGGTGGATTGATGAGAGCCAGTGAACTCTCTATCTTATGGGCGAGGCGATTGCTTCTCAAGCGATCGACTTACCCATAGGATAAGGAGTGCACCGGCTCATTTTTTTTTTTTTAATGTTTGTTAGTATCCAAATGTACAGTTGATGTAGTTTGCACAATAGGTTGCATTAAGGAAGACTAAATTATTTTGATGTATTTAGGTTGTTTTTAAAAAATTATTAATGTAGGATACTCATTTGGAAGTACTTTTTGTTGTTGTTGAACTTTTTCTTCATACATTTTGTGATCAGTGGATCTTTGTTAATTAAAAAAACCTATTGATGTTTCTAAAAAATGCATATACTTAAATTTCCTTATATTTGTGTTTTAATATGCAGGATGAAACTAGTTTCATCGTGTATAAAACTATTTTCAGAGTTTTTTGTCGAGTTCTGAGTTGAATATACATGATGAAACCCAGGTTACATCTAACTTTACAAAACTGCATTTTTTGTCGAGAATGTAACTAGGCTTGGATGAAACCCGGTTACATCCTAGCATGTAAAAATTGGTTGCATTCAAGTCAATGAAAAACTCAGAAAAAGAATGTACAATGAAAATTAAAAAGATTCATAATACAATTAAAGTTAGAAACAATACATCATGTACTTGCTCTCGGAGGTTTTGCATGAACTTGGAATAATCGTTAACCTTTTGATACGCCTATGCTTGACAACCCATTTAAGTCTCCCATCCGCTACTTGGTTGCAACAAGAAGTAACATCTTTGAGTAACAATTTCCAACCGCTCCAGGTGGGATATGAAACTGCAAGAGAGGGCCTCACCTCATAGATGGACAATATGTCGAGATGCTATGGAATCATTTCTAGTTTCTCAATGCTTACCTGCATATTCTCTTCTTTCCTCAGCTGCGGATAATATCAAAACCAACTTAACTCCCCTAAACATTGCACCTGTAACAAATGTCTCAGCTCAAGAATGAGCTTTAACCATTGTTGTTTATCTGCGTCAAATCCTAGTCCTCAGCTTTACACTTAATTTCAGTTGCAATACCGCACACAACAGCAATATCCGGTTGCCAAAATCAGCACACCCACTTCTTGGTTTCATCAGCGCATAATCTCAAACCAACACACAATACATCATACAAACACCAATTGCACACTGCATTCACTTCAGTCAACACCACCAATCTTCTTTCATTTCACAAACTCATCAAAATCTTCAACAACATCCGCAATCACACACCACCATTTCCCTGTAACTATTCTCTCTGTTTCTATCTTCTCATCACAAGTCAACAGCTGCAACTCCTCAAAACATCAGAACCCAGTAATTCAATAAATCCATATTTCCTCTCTCTTGTTTACCATAAACCCATCTTAGACAGTCTACCTAAGCATACATATAAACCAGACTATTTTAGTTCACCATTCATTCACCATCTTTGATTCCAACATATGCAACTTCAATTTAGAGTCATCTCTCAGCCAAACTCAAGCCATTGAAACCCATTAACATCACCATCAGTACCAGCACATTCGAATCCCTGTAATTCCTAACATGCATCTATCAACTGAACTCCACCAACAAAAAAACTTCATCTCAATCGCCACCATAAACAACATATTCATATTCATATCCAATTCCTTATCCTTAAATGTGGAATTCTCCTCAACCTTCAACTGTGCCTTGCTGCAACCTGTAATACCCAGTACTCGAATCCATCTTCTCATCTCATGTCAGCATTGAACTTCAAATTCATCATTTTCTCTCAACTGGAGCAACTCCTATCAATTTCACCATCAACCGATTCTTCTCCGATTTAACCACCAACTGGAGCAACTCCTACTCTGCCAGATTCATTTACAGAGAACCCTAATTCAATTTGGGGACAAAAAACTCTAATTCTTTAATTCAACCTGATACCCATCACAGAATCAAACCAATACATATGTCTCCTTCCATTTCTCGTCAATTTCAGAAACCCATCGAACTCACCCATGAAAAATAGCAGCAGCAGCTCTGTTTTCCTGCCTAACTTCCATTTCTCGTCAATTTCACAGTTCGAACCACCATCATCAAATTCATCAAAGGTTAAGGGTTACTTTAGGTAAAAGACATTTTTTTTATTTTTTTATTTTCTGGGTGAAATATCCATTTTGGCTAAATGAACAATATTTTTTTTGTTTTTTGGCTATATGAACAGTATCTAAAGCTAAGAATCTATTTCACCCAGGAATTTTCTGTTTTGGTCTTTTTAACCAATTTTGTGTATTTTTTATTGTTATCCGTCGTTTATTTTCTAGTACAAGCCTCTAACCCGGTGCATACGCACCAGAAGTATGTAAAATTCATATTAACTGAACCTACTACTTTATTAATTTGAATTACATCCTTTGGGCTCGAGGAAAAAAATAAAATAGGCGCATGAGGAAACTCTCACTTCTGAAATTAAATGGAATAAATTGTTTAAACAGCTAAATAAGTAAGACATCATCGACATGGCATGCTTTATTTTAAGTTAGGTAACGCAGTTTTCGGCACCTGCCGATTGGTTTTTCTTCTCGCAACGGCTTCATTAGTAGATTTAAGTTAATCTTGAATACCCCTCCTTGAGATAGTATCAGGTCGGTCTTCCATTCTTTGTCATGTCATCAAATTTAGAAATTGTGTTATTTAGGCACTAATCGGTCCTATGAAGAAAGTCGGAGAGTCCCCAAAATCTGGATATGGCTATTTGCATCTTGATAATATTGTAACATGTATCTCGACCCTTCAGTAAGAAAACATGGTAACACAACCCATTTGTCCAACAGACGCAGGTGATGTGTCAGCTGATATGCCTGCATTTTTCAAGCCATATTAAAGTTAAGCTCTGAATTTGCTTTGGTTTTTTATAGCAAATCTCAATTTGGACACTTCAACCAAACATGGTTTGAACAGACGGCCTTCATGAATAATAATGACGCTTTCGTTTTGGTCGTTCTTGTGCCCTATATGCATACCACTCCCGCATTATTGTAACTTTCCGACCTTTTCACCTCTGGTGGAGGCAACGTATTTGTAAGAGATATTTCGGATGTATCCATTTTTATCTTCAGCATAGGAAACAGTAACAGGTATAACTGCATTTCCATAAAATTTAGATGGAATTTAGAAAATCCTCCTTAACATATATCTTTTCGTCCGCTATCATATCTGTGCATGTATTCTTGCTAATTCCACTCCCTGTAATTAAAGAAGATGGTAGGCTCTGAATGAGTTACACTGGCACCTTTTTTTCCGGGATGCAATGAGTATCGAGTCTAATTGGCACCATTCAGATTCTTGATGTCGGCGATCAATTTGCCATTATGAACCATTGTGCAATAAGATTACTTCCTTGTAGTATTTTGATAAGACCATTTAAGAAATCTTTTATCCAACTGTGTTCATTGTTTCATGACACGATTATACTCGATCACCTAGTTAATACATTTTTAGTAACATGTATGGTTGTGCAAATATCGTATCTTTGTTATCCCCTGGTAGTTTTTTTCTTTACCATCTTCTGGAAGCATGTGTCAATCTTATGATGATGCTAACCATTAATTCTAAAACTTAAGGTTCTTTTCCATCATTTAAGTTCTCTCTTTTTCCTGCGGTTGCACGCATCAGTGTAAAAGAAAACATTCAATCGTAGTCAAATATTATTCCAAAATGAGGTTGCCATTTAGTCCAAAAGTTCTAGCAAAAGTGGGCGAATATCTTTCACCAGAGATAAATTAACCTTTCCTTCTTGATAACATATCAAAAATTTGGGATTCAATGTTTTTTCTTTTATCGTTTCTTTAATTGATCATACCGTAAGATTCGGGTTGCGAAACTGAATGTTTCATCACGATTTCCTATTAAAATATCATACGATTCATTACGTTTTATATGAGCTCTCTTTATATATATTTTTTTTCTTATAGTCTCTGTTCTTCTCTTCTTTTTTTTCTGGTTCAATACACAAAACTGATTTTCAAGAAAACTTTCAAAAGTTGTGGCCCACATCCCTGTTTTAATTATCGAGACTTGACCTTATTCATCTCTGTTACAAATCAATTATCTAGTTAGATCATAGTTTGAACTTTGAACCACCCATTCTTGTTCAAAGCTATATTAGTAGGAGTTCCAATGGCAACTGTCTATTTATATTAGTAGAAGTAATTTTGGAACAACTCAAGCACACCTTAAAATCATTATCTTCATCATCTTCTTACCTACACAAAGAGAAATACAATTTGATCGGTAAATGTCCCTTTTCTGATAGTTCCAATATATGGCCGCTGTCTGAACTCCAAAATTACTTCCACCAAGGAAGTTCACCACTAAATTCATACGTAAATCACGATGTCTATGGCTGCAGATTGTTTGACGGGTGCTTGGTTCCCGTTGGTCCTTCCTTGCTGCTGAGATTCTATGTGTTCTTGTTCCTTCTTTCCTCTTCACTAAATTATTCTTATTTGTCACTTTTATATCAAACCTATGTATCCAAAGGAAGTAGGTATTAGTGATCCGTAAATCATGCCAATCATCATATCTTGGTCACAAAAGTTGTTAGTAGTTCAAACGTTAATTTTTTAGGTTCAAGATTCAAATATATTTGTTTCCTGGCAAATAAGTTAACAGTATAAAAGATCCGTGCTGCTGTGCATAAGCAAAAAGAAACCACATAATAAGCAAAAATAAACCACGCAACAAATCAAATTTTTAGATGGAGATTCTTTAGGGAGAAAGATACGTTCATATTACCTTGAAAGAAGACAGAGTTTAAGGCTATATTGGACCGGATCGTCATTAGGTTTTCATTCGACTACCGCTATACCTTACGTGTTTTATACATGCCATCCGACTCACCAGGTCATTTGGTAAGTGGGGGGTGTCGCTTGGAAAGTGACTGCGTGAAAAGTTGCGTCTTTCCTGAATGTCCCACGACTTTTTTCTGAACCTTTTCAATTTAGATTTAAGGAAAGGTGTCTCTTTATTAAGCTAGTGACCGTTCGGCCGCCAACTGAATTGTGTCTAATAGATTGGGACAATCAAGATGACAGGGATATTTAGTGATGATGTGGCTTCACCAAAATCATGATGACAGGGATATGTAGTTGATGTGGCTTCACCAAAATCAAGAGTGATTGTGGCGTTGACATTTGGCGAATGGGGGGTCTCTTATTATAAAGAAAGATCGGTGACGGTGATATTGCTAGGATATCAATAATTTAGCTGCATTTCAATATTTTTCAGGTATAACTAGAGGTCCATATTATGATATGTAGTCCCATACATATGGACATATTCTCTCTTATCAATCTCTTTTTTAATATATTAAAGATATTCCAAGATTTATATATGATTCTTTCTGAATATGAATAAAGATTATGGAGTTTACGATTGTGGAAGTCAATTTTCAAGAGTGACTACTTATTTTGTGGTAAAGGAATAAACGTAATTCAATCACAGTGTCATAGAAAACTACGACCTTTTGTTTACATAGAGGAAAAAATGTTTTTCTGTTTTGGAAAAAACGAAAAGAAAATGAAAAAGGATAATTACTATAACACTAATTTAGTTGTTTACTTCACAAAAAAAAAAAAAAAAAAAAAACAGTTGTTTGGCACCAATTTTTCCTCACCCAGCTTTTGTTGATTATGGACGCATCTTAGTGAAACAAAAACGCCAGGAAAAACCGTCTTTTCACCTGAAACAACGCAACCATCTCAGTCGTCGGATAAAAAAAATAAATCAATATGTGTTGTACCATTCAATGAAAAGTTGAATTTTTCTGTGCTGAATCATTCAACGAAACTATCTCGCTACTGATTGGAATACTAAATATATCTAGAAAGAGAAATAGTATAGAAAATAGACCGCTTATTTTCTCTTCATCAATGCTTTTTGGCTAATCTTTTCGATGTTTAAACTTTTCATCCTCTATTCAGAGTAGCCCGAAGAAGGGTTAGGAAATTCATAATTTTCTTTTAGGGATCTTCATGATTCAATATATGGCCACCAAATAACCTGAGGTTGACATATTTCCGGCCTGCACTTTTGAACGACGGTTGTTCTCTATAGTCTATTCAATGCTACTGTTGCCCCACGTGTACCGTCCTAACCTCTCCAATGTGTCTTTCAATGTGGGGCCCTCTCTTGTTGGATCTGATGTCATAATCAGTCATTGCAACAATCATTTACTGTAATTATTTTTTCTGACAAAGAACCAAAATAAAATCCCCTTGAATTCTGTTCTAGTCATTTTTTAATCTTCCCTTTTAAATCATTTAAATTGAATAATATTCTAATTATTAAATAATAATAAAAAATTTGATTAAAATAATTATTTTTGTTATTTATATAGATCAATGGTTTCAAACAATTCCAACATCAATTCCGTGGCTCTGATCACAAAAATTGTAACATATCCCTTTTCGAGTGGCCAACATCTCTCTCTCTCTAAAAAGCGATTTCCGGCTATAGAAAAGTTTTGGAATTTTAATAAAAAGCGCACGATTTTGAATATAACAAAAAAAAAGTGCTCCCGTTTTTTCAAAATTTTCAAAAGTGTCGTTTTTTCAAAAAGCAGGTAATGCGATTAGTGGGGTTAAGTGTCGGCGGCAACTTGCAAAAGACATGTGCAC